>VZTO01023685.1:66172-109644 GCA_013400615.1 Syrrhaptes paradoxus | reverse complement strand
ACCCTTGAGGAGTAGAGAGACACAAGAGCATTAAATTCCATTTCAGACTTTCCAGGAAATCATGCAATAGTTTATCTTTCTGGTCTAGATTTTTCGGTGAGATTTTCCTGTGCATACTCCACTTCTTCCATTTCCTTTTCTTATAACTTTTCTGATTTTATTTCCTCTTACATTTTCAGTCCTGGTAGTCCCCTATGGCTGTCTCATCCCACACATATCCTTCCTGCATGTCTTAGTCTGTTTCTGCAGATCTCACAGCTCAGGTTCCTGCTCTTTTTCTTAATCCTAAATCCTTATTCATTGTTCAGCCAGACCTCTTCTTTCAGCTCTTAGTGTCAATATCCATTCCCTGCCAGTTTCAATTTCCAGCTCTTCATAGTTTTATTTCTATAACCTCTTCCCTTTTGCGTGGTGCTTGGGACAAGTTCTCTCTTAATTTGACTTGGACAGCTTCCTCCTTTTTGTGGCAGGGTATTGGGGAAGTCACTGAGAGCCTGGAGGGCATGACTGGCTTCTCAAATGTGGTCTAGTTTAGTTGATAACCTCCACTGTGTTTCGCCTCCTGACATGTGGGGATTTTAAAAGTGGACCACTAGTGCTAAGAAAACTAGCAACTAACGAACTTCAGGAGGCTTAGGTTTTGTCAGTATAATAAAAGGGATCTGAAGAGACACATGGCTTAGGTTTGTGTGATAAGAAAATCCTTTTGTACAAACTCAGTTGTATTAAAACTGTACTGGGAAAGCCAAACCTCCTAATATAAATGTTTGAATATTTTAGAATTCTCTCCAAAGAATCTACTTGTCTTTCATGTTTCTAATATCAGTGGAAACCCCTCAGGAAAATTAAATTCTTAAAACATCTTCAATAGTGAGGATCCTTTATTTGCTACATTAAACATTTACAGCCCAATGTCTAATCTCCCCAGTCCCCTAAGGTATGTCAGACTCAAAATGAGTTTTCCTGGCATTCACATCTACCTTAATGATCTGTCTTGGGTCTGTTTGATTGGGATTTGAGTGGGTTAATCATGGTGTTTGGATCACAAATTGAATCTTTTCATACCAATAAGTGGGGAAGTTAATTGAATTTTATTTTTTCTTCATGGTGCCATATGCAGTATATTCAGGTTTCTTCCATTTTTTGTCCTCAGTACTACTGAAGAGTTCACTAGTTTTAGGTAGTCAGCATAATAGGCAGTTAATAGGTGGAAGATTTATTCTTTGTTCATAAATTCCATAGCTAATTTCATGAGGACTTAGGAAATCACTACTAATCTTGCACTTAATTGGAGCATCATGCTAGCCATACTGCTGCATCTACTCAACCCTCCCCCGATGATACTTGATTTTGGTTAGTGTGCCTAGGAACAGAAAGCTTGCTTCAGTACTGGTTCAGAATATGAAGTAACTGTCTGCCTGTCTCCTGAGGTTCTTGCACTGCTGCTCATCACTGCAGTGTTAGAGTCTGTATCCACAGTTCACTGGACAAAGTCCTTTTCATCATTCAGGGAGTATAAAGAAGCAGGGAGCTGGGTGCAAGTGGCCAGAAGAGCAGGCACCTTGGGAGAAAAATGTCTGACACTTGAATGTTGTGGCTTGGCTCATGATCTGAGCCGATCCCTTATTTTTAGCATATTCCCATGTGTGGATATATCCGTATATTCACAGGAACAGACATTATTTGGGTGTATGTGAAAGTTGCTCTGCAGTGCCTGTGCTCTTAATGTAAGACTTTGTCCTCCCATCTATCACCTGGCATATCTAGTAATCACTGTGTCCCACAGCACTGTTCTGTACTGTCCACATCTTCATCTCCATGGGGTTATTCAAAAGCTAGAACCTCCTTTTTTTCCTGGATGAAGTTGTCCACAATGATATTGAATGCCATGCATGTTGACTGTATGCCTTTAACTAATTTATCATAACTTAACTCATTTTGCCCCTATTGCACAGAATTGCCCTATATTTAAAATGAGCAACAATCCCATAGTTTCAATCCCATTATCAATCATTAAGGATTTGCTTTTGTTTTCAAACAGCAGCTATTGTGAAGCACTTTGAAAATCGTAGCTGCATGGTGTGTTGTGCATACTTACTGTGGTTTGTGATAAAAACGAGGTATGGGAACATTTTCCTTGCTGAAACCCAAATGGGTCTTGCAAAAAAAACCCAACAAAACACCAAACCAGAACAACACACCACAAAAAAAGCAACCAACCAACAAAAACCAAAACAAAACCCCACAGAAAATCACAAACAAAAAAACCTTTTTTTTTCAAATGAGCATGAACCATATGGAATGGAAACATCTGAGACCCACCTCACTTACCTTATCCCTTAGCTAGCCATTGATGCAAAAAGTCATAGGTCATGCTAATTCAGGATTTCCAGGCAGCAAAACCTACACACTTCTTTTTAAGGGCAAAGTCACCCAGCCCCGAATTCCAGAACTGTTATGACCACCAAGATTAGATGAGAAGTAGTTTGATTAAACCTGTGAATCATTACTTTCTTCTTCACTCATTAGATAAGGCCTATAAATGTCACCACTAAGCTATCTATTGCATATTAGTGGGGTTTTTTTTCAGACATTTTGGTTGGTTTTCTTTAGAATTCTAAATGCTCATAAGGTTCTTCTCCTTTGAGCTGTCAGGAATGGTAATGATTAAGGATTTCAGTTCTTTGTTAGCTGTTCTGTTTTGGCAGATCAAAGTTCTGGTCCCCATTAAGTGCATATACTCCTCCATGAATTCAACAGAAAACAGAACAAATCTGTGGTGACAGTTTATGAGCCAGTAGTGTAGCTCCCTAGTGCTCTGTCACTATTGGAGGTGTCGTTGTGTCTGTTGCAATTCACTTCTTAGTGCTGGAAATGAATGCAACAAACCCTTCTTTCAGTAAGGGCTTCAGAGGGATCTGCTGAGTTGAAACTAGATAGTCATTAAGTACTCTCTACAAAGAGCTTAAGGGTCTCCTGTCAGAGCAAGTTGAGCAATAATAAACACTAAGCAAAGAGAAGCAGTCTGTAACCCAGAGCATCCAAGTGCATCAAGCAAACCTTGCAATTGACCCTCCTTCCACTCTCTTGTCTCTTGGTCTCTGTTCTGTAATGAAAAATCTGAGAGTTTGCACTGTTCCCATCTGGCCTTTCTGAAAATGTGCAGATGGATTGGCGTCACTGTTGGATGTCGGTATTGCTTCAGGAGAAGTGTGGCTTTTCCCTTCTTCCCTAGTCTTCCTGCCAATCCCTTCTTTATATTCATGTTTGTCTTTTTTTTCCCTGCTTCTGGATTTCCCAGGTTCATTGTTGTTCTGCTGTTCAGATTGCTTTCCAAGTACGATGCTGGCAGCATTGTTGATGTGTCCCCAGGGCCTTGCGCTGGCCCCTGAGTCCTGTAATGACCTTGACCGCCTTAGGTGCTCCCCTGCTCTCCTCCCTGAAAACACTTGAGCTTCTCTTTGTGCTTCCAGCCTTTGTGGGCCACAAAAATATGAGCCGTGTTTCCCATTATCTTTTAGTGCTGTCTTGTTGTTTTATCAGAATGAAGAGTTTCTTGGTAGATAAGTATCTCTCCTTCTTGATCAACTTCTTTTGAATGACAGGAGGGGCAGCAGCACAGTTGTTTTTTCGATTTGTCACAGAACTGTCAGTGACTTTATGTTGCCTCTTGTTATCCAGTTACCAAAATTGCTTATGAGCTGATGTACTGCTCTCCTTCTGGAATGCTTCATATGAGGATTTAAATCTCTTTCCTGCTGCTCCCCTACTTTTTGGGGACGTGGTTTGATTGAAGACCCTCCAGGGAGAAAAAAGAACTTTATTCAGTGATTCAGTTTTAGAANTTTTTTTTTTTTTTGGTTTTTTTTTTTTGCCTGCGAGAACAATATGGCTGTGGAAACCTAAATCCCCTGTTATTAAAAATGCTGCCCTCAGCTGAGAGGAATTATTTGCTGTATTTTTACAAGTTCTCTTTTTTCCTCTGAGAAAATTGTGTCAATTTTGTGTGTCAATGGAATAATGTCTGGTTTGAAAGCAGCCTTTCATCACAATTACATGGTGCTGGACAGTTTCATCTGAAATCAGGCTGTAAATTTCATTACTTTAAATATTTTTTCTAGACTTTTAAGAGTTCTGAAAATGAAACATCACTCTCTTATTTCAGTGTATAGGAGTACCCCTCTAAACTCTTGTTCCTTTCTTTGCACTTAATAATTGATGTTGACATCAGACAATGAAGTACACATTTAGCTGAATCTGTTTTAGCTTCTTTGGTATGAAAGACAGTTGAAAACTGAAATCTTTGATAACTACAGATGGGCAAAACTTATGATGAATAATATGTTCTGGATTTTAAAAGACCATTAAGCTTTAGATAGTAGAAAGCTTTTGTGAGCACATTAGAAAAAGCGGAAACATATAGAAAATCTTTTAAAGTTACTCCAGTTAAAGATGTTTTCTTTTGTTTTGGATTTTACAGCCATTCCCCTAGGAATTATAGTTGTACGAGGAGATTGTGACTTGGAGACTTGTCGTATGTACATTGACCGTCTACAAGAGGTGAGGTTTTTTTAATTAAGGTATCATTTGTTAATCTATATTATGCTTCTTTCTGTTCTGAGTGCAGAGGTCTAATAGTTGCAACAACCATATATTAAGAGTATTGCAATTTGCCTATAGCTGAAAAAAAAGCTTTAGAGTTATGATATGGTACTAAAAGCAGGAGTAGCACTAGAAAGTATTTTCTCAACAGGAAATTAAAAGTTATACTGACTCCTTTTAAAGAATGACAGAATTGACATGAATGGGTGTGTTTACTTCTCCTTGAATTAGAACGGAATACCAGGACTCTCCAATTGTGGAAATTACATAAATTATTGATTAGAAAGTGTGTTATGTAAGGATAAACATAGTGGTATTTGACTGGGTCTAATTATGCAGATGTCGTTTTCTAACACTGACATGGGATAATCTGAGACACCAATAAACACTGCAAATGTGAACTAGATATTTCCAAATACACAGAAATGGATGCTCATGCAGCGAATATTAATGTTGCTCATATTGTCTTGAACACTTTGCCTCATGAGAGTTAATTCTGCCATACAGTCTGCAAAGTGGAGACTCCAAATGCCCCATTACCTGAATAATTTTGAGTGTGTATGCCTTTAGTGCTAAAACTAATGGATTTTCATATACCGTCTCTGGCTGTTTTTAATCTTATACTGATATCTTACAACAGCATTTACAAGTTTCAGGATGTTACGTAGGTTTCTGAATAGATTGTCCAATTTACGTAGGAGCTGTGAAACTCATCCCTCCCATTGAACTCTTTGGGAGCCATGGGCTATCCTGTGGTTTTGAAACTCTACACTTGCAGCTTGAATATGAGCCTTAGTATCTCACTACAGGCTTTAACTTTTTTGCATTTCAGACAGGATTCCCTTCATTAAATGCATTTCTGAACGTTCAGACCTGAGGTGCGGCTATTATTATCAGACATAAAACCATATTGTAAGGTGATGCATATTTGAAGTATCCAGTGATGGAAAATTACAATGAAATAATTGCGATGATGTTCTCAGTAGAATACCAAATGTGGTTTCATGCTCAGGTCAGGCAACTTAATGGCCAGTATTGTGGGGCGAGCAATTGTACAGCCCTGAAAGAAGCACAGCTAGATGTTCTGGCTAAATTTATGCGTAGTGGTTGTGGAGGAGCTGTGTTTCTCCAACCTTTTGCAGGTTTTGTACTACTTTGTGTGTGTGTGTGTGTGCTTGATTTGACTCAGACACGTTTGCTGGGAATGGAGGTGCCAAGGTTTTCTGCACTCTGGCAACTTGTATGCCAACTGGGGAGCTCTGGTCTGTGGGCCAGGCTTTTTGGTAGGCTATGTCATGAGCTAAAACTATTTTACAAAATCTCTATTAAAATAAATTTGACTCCTGAACCCTGCTAAATACCAGGGACATTCTAATATGAGGTCCCTGACATGAAGTTGCCTTAAAATAGGGAATACTGACAGTGGTTTTCTTTAGTACATTAATTACTCAGAAATATTTGCAAAAAAAAATAATTATAAATTTAAGCATCTTTAATTTTGTTGCTGATATTTAGATAGTTCTCATGGAACAAATATTTCTGTGGTATAGTAAAAATCCATGAAGAGAATCTCTATATGTTTAAAACTGTTTTTTGACCAAATGCATACAAATCTAAACTTGAAGTGAGCTTTTCGTGACTATTCTGTGGTATTTGTTTCATATGCTGAAAACCAGTGAGAAATACTTGCTAAATTATTTTTGTTTGTCCAACCACTTCAGATAGTAGAACTACAAACAGCTTTTGTTGCTTTAATTTTTTTCGTCATTGTTGTCTCTTTCATTCTCCTGCTAGGACCTACAGTCAGTAACTTCTGCTACACAGAGGGTTCATTACCAGGTAAGATAAGCTTTGCTTTTGGTATCAGAACAAAAAAGAGGCTTAACAATGGGAACTGCACACTTTGCATTCAATACCAGGGGATTTTTTTGATAGGTACCTGTGTGTTAGATGAATTTCTGCTTATCATTTACCCTCAAAAGTTGGAAGTTCGTTTTGCTTTCCCTCGGACAGTCCTTTTCTTTGCAAACTTTATGGAATCATCTTTAAAATTAGCACGGCATGATGATGTGAGTGGTATTGAAATAGCAGTGTTTTGCATAATGAAGTGAATGAGAGAATCTGTCCTGTAGGACAAATGATAATAGTAAAATTGTTTCTCTGTCTGAGAAACTGAACAATAACATGTCATTGCATAGCTGTAGTAATAAATTCTACAGAGCCTTTAGAGATGTCTAAAAAGAGAAAATAGATGTGCTAGCTGGCCTAACCACTTAATAATTTGGTGCACCAAGGTCATCCTTGTTTAGTTTACCATAATTGTCAGAGCAGTTTTTTAATCCATCCTGGGAATAAATGGGTCTCTTGCATGTGACAAACAGGTTCTAGTTTTAGGTGGCTAGTTTTAAAAATTGGTCTCTCTGGGCATTTTACAGCTTTATTCTACAATTTATACAATACAGAACTTGCCTTTATAGTTGGAAGTATTGCTCAAGAATGTATATTTCTCTCAGTAAGGTATTGCACTGCACAGTGCTTAAATTGGGAGTAAACTGACTCAGACTATCTCTGACTCCTGAGCTGATCTGACAGCGCAGAGATTCAACACAAATTGTGGTCAGTTGAGGTAGCGCCTAGGATCACAAAAGTTTGCATGGTATTGATAACATTTTCCTAGATCTAACAATGCAAGTCTTGTTGGGATCAGCAGGAATGAGTTCACTGAGAAAGCATACAGAGATCCACCTGATGGGAACCCATTGCAGTGCAAATGCAGATAACTTTTTGGGGCTTAATGATTATCTGAGTGATACATAATTCCAGTTTGACAAGAATGCCTGTAAATGCCCTGAATGCAGGAAGACACTATGAGAAAATGCAATTTGTCATGTTTTCCTGAAGTTGCCTCCTCCTTACCAGTTCATTGTTTGTTTCTACATTTCCCTGTCCAATTTTAACCTCATATTTTTGACACTTGTATCAATCATTGCCATGGAACTGAGTTTTAGAGTGGTGTTAGTATCTAGTGAATTGGCTAATGAAACAGCATGTATCATTCTGTTCCACTCATTATAAATTAACCTAAGCGGCTGCTCACTGCATAGGAAACTGCCTGAGGTAAAATGAAGAACTAAATCTGTGTGTATGGGGAGGGCCAAAAGAGAGTACGAAATGTCAGAAGTCAACCCCATACTTGGCTCTAACCTCTGCAGTTATAGCAGTATATAAGTTAATTGTCTAGCCATCTTCTCTAGTGCACGCCAGTGTGAAATCCCTAACATACTGTCAATTTTTAATGATGTTACATTTTGAATGCACCCCCCTCTGTGTTTTATCTTCAGTATTATCTTAGATTCTTCAAACATTGGTTTATTCTCCGTGGGTTATTTCTACAAACTGTCTTGTTAAGTTAATTTGAGGTTTGTTCTGTGTTTGTTGGTATCCCACTACATATTACAGAAAGAGGAAAAACAAGGGATAAAGGACATGAATAAGGTGCCTGAGTTGATGGAACTGTCTTGTTACCTCAGTAATAAGGTGTCATGGGTACTTTTAGGTCTCATAAAAGCGCTCTCTTGTGTGACTCCTCTACAGCTCAAAGCATGAGGAGTCAGCAGAAACATCAGCAAGACCAGGTGCAAATAAGAAAAATAATGCTAGAGTTGTTTTTTCATTCTGTTCTGTTTCTATAATGAGTTTGATGCTCATAAAATATCATTCTCATGGTCCTGAGACTTCGCAGGCTAGTTCTGCAGTTGAATTGTAATGAAGTCTTGGAAGGAACATATCACAATATATAATTTGTGACTTGATTTTACATTTACCAGCATTATCCCTATCTTCATTTTCCCAGCATTATGTGCTCTGCTAGGTCTATGAATTTTTACTTATTTCTCCAATTTGTATCATCTACCTTTTGAGTATGTACCGTTATCTTTGGATGTTTTCTTCCTTTTATCCTTTGTACCCCAGTCCTCACCTTTCCACAAATAGGGGACTAAATATTAAGATATATAAAGCTTTGTGCATGTAGATACATAGATATTAGCAAACCTGGTGGATTTCAGAAAAGCCTTGACTCTCCTACATATACACATCTGCTGCGATACAAGCAAACCTAAGCATCCCACAACTCTATAAACCGATATGCGAGAACGACATAGGTGTATTTTAAATCTGATGCTTAAACCACTGAGATATGTTATTTGCTCCCCATGTGCAGAACTAGTCCACTTTACGGAATGTTATGCTGTCATTGTCTTCATCTCACTTGTAATGCACAGAGGTTGGAGACAAAAACCTGTATGTGAGAGCAAGGTTTATGGGATCAAGTAAAATCCACGAGTAAATATGGGAGAAAATTGAGGTATTTGTGGGTTTTGTTTTTTTTTTTTTCCTTTTTTTGGTCAGGGTGGCTATAGATACAGGTGTCATGAACAGAAGACATATGTATATATTTTTTTTTAATGAAGCAAAGTTTGTAAGTTGCTGCAGTAACATTTCAGACAAGATCTGTTGACAGGACTATAGTCAAACTCTAGGGCACTGAGGAGAGAGCAGATGAGTTGTCTGGAGTCGTCTTTGCTTTTCTGTCCTGGATAATGAGAAAGGAAAGGCAATAATAGATGGTTCCGATCAATCCCAGAGGCAGAAGTTAATAAGATGAATCTTGCAAAAACCGTCATGATATCAATTGTAAATTAATAACATTTTGTAGAATCATCATGCCAGGCACTGATATGCATTCACCTGGCTGAGAAATGAATGTCCATCAAAATGCAGAATGCTAATCGTCATCAGAGCTGCCTGAAAACAACACATAGTGCACACGGGCACCTTGCTGACCAGGAAGCTGGGGAAGCCAAGAACTTGTGTGGATCTGTGCAACATCAGCACGACCTCATATTTTTTCAGGTGGCTAAAAAGTGTCAGATATCTGTGTAAATTGGAGAACAATGTCTGCCTCTTAACATATGAGGGCACTATTTGCTCTGTAATCAATTTCGAAATGGTTTTACCCAATCAGACCGAAATGACAACTTCCTTCAGCATTCCCTGAGATTCTCCCCAGGCTGAAGGAAGCAAACTGCTTCTTCCCCATGGTCTTACCGACACATGTCTGGGCAGCCTGGGGAATTGAACTGATGAAACTCCCATTTTTCTGTCAATATAGTCTCTATTTTTTTTCATAACTTTTTCTCACATATGGCTACTCAGATAGGGAGTATTTTAGAAATATGTCAGATTTGTGAAACATTAAGATAAATTGCTGAGAAATATCTATTACTTCTAGGTTTTCTTAATGATATAAACACTAAGCACTAAGAGGAAAATATATAGGAAACTGTGAACCTCTGAGAATCCATATGAATGGTCCAGATGTGTTGGATGTGTTTGATACAACATAAATGTCCATTTTGTGTTGGTGTTTCTGCACTTTTCCTCTTGTATACAAAGCAGCCTTGCTTTCTTCTTCAAACAGTGCACATGGTGCCAGCTGCCTGAGGGGATGGTAGGGTTTGGGTCACTTGGGGTCTTTTCCTTAGGCTGGGTGCCTTTCTAAAAGGTCTGCTGTAGCTCAGGCTGGAGTGGTGGATTTCTGTGTTGTGCTAGGGGTTAAGCGTTCACAGCTCTGTTGTCTCTTCTGACTGAAAACCCTTGATTGTTTCAAATTTCTTTTTGGAACTTGCTCTTTCAGCCAGCCTTTACTTTCTGGTGTTGGACCTTCAAACAGCTACTGACCTGATATAGCTGTGTAATTCCCAATACAAAAATCGTTTGTCCTGTGTCCTGCTGCCAGGAAAGGTGCTGGGCTCCTGTGTGATATTCTGAGAAGGCCCAATGAGATATCGTTGTATCCCGGTCTGTTTTCACCAATCTACGCCCATGTTATGGATAGATTTACATATAAATTATTCACATTCTGTGCTTTCTGTGCAGAGCAATATTTTTCTCAAAGGTACCTTTCCTCCCCACTGCTTCTACTTTTTCTTTTCTTGCCTTGTGATTTTGGTATGCCACTTTGTAGTCTGTTGTTTGAAGGAGGAGTAAAGTTTAATCTTGAGCTAATATGTGCCTGAGTTTAAGTCATTTGCAGATGTGGTGATTTTACTGCTTAAGATTTAAATGGGATAGAAGATGGCTCTATACAAATTTTGGGTGTGTGCCTGAGATCCATGCTGTTGTGTTTTGCATTTAAATGTTGTGTCCCAGTGGCTTTAGGACGTTGGCTGGCCATCCGCTGGCAGCAGGGAGCAGAGCCATGACCACCCTCTGCTTTCTGAGATCCCTTTTGCCTCTCAAGCTCAGTTAGAGCTGAAAAAGCAAGGGGCAGCCTATTTGACTCCTTGCTGAGTACAGGCCAGGGAGAAGATCTTCGTTCCTCCTCAGCCATTTGTTTTTCCTGAAGTAACACCTGTTGGCTCTGAAGAAGTGTGCCTTTTTAGCCAAAATGGGAATGTGTTGATGTAGGATGTCTGTTTGCTTGGCTGGTGGTGGTCTCCAGGTCTGCACTCTGTATTCTGGGTGCAGAGGATAACATTTTTTTTTACCCTGATCTGCATTTGGGACACACCAGAGATGGGCAAAGTGGGCAATTGCTTTGAGTGGCAGATTGATAGAGGAGGGAAAGACTGTAAAAACACTGAGCCAGAGTAAAGGAAGGGACCGGCACACAAGAAACAAACCTAGGAATTAAAGTTGATACTGATGTGTATCTTTGACTTTTCTCTGTTCCTGTGCCCCCACAAATAAGAGGGTTGTAGATAGCTGAGAAAGCTGTTTTTGATGCAAAGCTTTTTGGTATTACTGAGCTGAAGGGGAGGGGATAGCTGAGCACGTGGTTGAAGTGAATCATATCAGTTTACTTTTTTCTATATTACAGTCAAATCCTGATATCAATGAGAAGCAAATCCAGTGGGTTTGAGTTATGTAGGTTTTGCAATGTGCAGTGTCAGTAGAGCAAAATGAAAAAAAAACAGAGACTAGAAAATAGTCCTTTTTAGAGGAAAAACCAGTTTGTTATTTTTTAATGTCATTTCCCTACCCTATCCAGGACCAGGAAAGCTCTTTCCCCAGAGTACTTTCTGTTCAGAGGCTCTCTCCTAGATGGTGCTTCCTAGATGGTAAGTGCATCTCCCTTCTCTTGTGCCTAGCATGCTGCTTGCTTCTGGTGTGCATGTGAAGGATGCCAGAGAGAGTATTACTATGGAGGGGTAACTGTTCTTTCTTATTACACTAATCAAGGAAAAAAGGAGCTGAGTGCCCTCCTTAGCACTCTGAAAAATGAAACAAGCCCATCATTCAGCTGTAGGTTTGTCACCCCAAGGAGACGTGTTCTTCTAAGGGTGGTGGTTAGAGGTTTGGTCTAGTAGTGGCTCTGCTGTGATGACCAGTACTTACTGCATGGTGTTGCCTGGACTCAGAGTGCAGCTGGTTGTGGCAATGCACTGCTGCTGGTGAAGCTGCATTCTTCACTCTGGTTTCTCTTTAAGTGCTATAGTGTTTAGGTACTACAGTGTTCAGATGACAGAAATGTAGACTATAAGACTGCACTTCATGTAACTCCCTGGAGAGCTGCACTTATATTTGACCCAGCCTTTGGCAAGGCAGATGGTTTATCTAGGCTTTACATGAGGCTCCAGAGCACTGGAATTAGCAGCTAAAATGGGTGGCATCTGCTTTTGCAAAAGCTTCAGTGTGGGGAGACTGAGATTTTTATTGTTGTAAACAAAAACAATTTCTCCTTGTCTCACTCTTCCTTGTCTCTCATGGGGAAAATTGATAAAAAAACATATTGAGAATCTATTTGGGTTTTGGAGAAAGCTGTGTGGGTAGATGCATTCAGTTTTTGTCTTTAGGGATTTTATATTCCTTTGCAGTGCCAAAACCTACAATGCTACATCACTATGCTCTTGTATTAAAAATTCTGAATGAACAAATCTGATTTTACTGTCCAAATGAAATGCAAAGCAGAAACAAAAAAAATCACATCTGTTGAAGCACGTTGTAGGTGATAAAATACTTCTGGGTTTAGTAATAGAAATTACTTGGCAGTGGCAAGATTCATATTAGGTGCTTTGTTTAGTGAATCTCCCCTATTTTCATGTTTTTTTTCATGAGTAGCATGAATTTTCCTTGAGCATATTGGTAATTCAGGGTAAATATCTGTGGCCATGCATTTGATTTACAAAGAGCTCCCAAGCATGTTATTGTTCTTTAGATTCAAACTTTGAATTAATTCTACTAGACCCATCAATTTCATTATATGCTTGCTATACTCTCATTGGAACAAAGCAGCTTTTTCTGTCGCACATTTTAGTGTAATCAATTATTTTTAGAAACCTGAAATATATTTTGTATTTTTTTTAATATTTATTTCAAGTCTTACCTTTAAATTCACTGTTTAATAGGACAGGAACATGGACATAATGAATCAGTCAAAGTATGTTCTTGTGAAACCACTGTGACTTCACTGACACAGAGGTTGTCTTACATGGTAGTGATGTTAGCTCAGCTCATCTTGCCCATGCAATGGTTCTACTCAGACCATTTTCTTCACTGAGACTCTGTTGTTTCTCTGTCTTGCAGCAACTTCTGCTGATCGTTTTTACCGCATTGACAGATCTCAGGTAAATCTTTATTCAGTTACTGTTTCTATAGATTTTTTTTTTAAGCTATATCAAATGCAGCTTGAAATTAATTATCTGCCATTCCTCCTGTGTATTCTAAAATGCTACTGATGTCTCATGAAAAACAGAGAAAAAATTCTGGGCCATGTATTAGTTGATGTAATTTACATAGTTTTATATCTGCTGACCATCTGCCCATCTGTTTACTACCAATCTAATGTATAGATCAGAATTTTCCACATTTGTCATCTTTATCAAGCCTTACTAAGGGTATCTGTGTGGCAGCAGAGTATTGGAGTTTATCTTTTCACTGATGCTCTTAGTCACCAGAAGTCTTGATCCTGTGTGTGTGGCATGGAATAGCCATGGAAATTAAGGTGATGTTACAAGTTGAGAATTATGAACAAAGCTGTATCAAATATTCCCAAGGAACCCCAAAACAGTGTGTAGCTCCATTGGTTTCAAATCTGTGCTATAGATTTGACAATCTGAATATATGTTCTAAAAGGTACTCAAAATTTTTTTTACAAGCCTTTTTGTGTTTCTGATTTGTAGCAAGAACAGGCCAATTAGTGGCTCAGCATTAAGTGCCTTCACTGTCAAGAACAAAAAAGAGAGACTGAGACAGAGATCTTTGGTAATGGAGATGTGAAACCAGAATGTAGGAGCAATGGAGGGCTGGGAGAGTACTCACCTAGAGTGAAAACTTCTGTCAGCCACCATTGGAGGGCAGACCTTAGGTGTTGGTCCTCATTTCGAAATGCAAATGTTGGCTTTTTGGATAGACCTCCAATTTGCACGTGAATGACTCATAGTCACTGAGTAACAGCCTTTTAAGTGTTGGTATGAATGTGAAGCGTGCTGGTTGGGAATCTTGTTTGGCTTGAAATCAATTAAGTTATTTATTGGTGAGTTCAGTAGCACTGGTTTTAGCATGTGTGTATGTGTGTGCACTTAAATAAATACACAGTCCTATGAATGCTCTTCAGAGACCCTGATGTGCAACCAGCTTTCCTATGGCCAGCTGGGTACCCTGAGAGACTAGTGATGCTGCAGGTTCATTTATTTGTTCCTTGTATCACTCCAACAGGAACATTTGCACTTTGTGACGGAAATTTCGCAGGACGAGATTTTTATTCTGGACCCAGAGCTGGTAATGTCACAGCAGGTGGGGACACCACCAGGAATGCCTGATCTGGTAGTGGAGCAGGCCTCTGGGTGAGTGGTGCTGGGATCTGGCACTCAGCAGCTGTATTAGAGTTGGGTGTCTCTTTTCCGGTCCCCTGTTCTGAAGGATTGGGAGATGCATGTGAGTTGGGGCAATCCCAAGCACAAATGGAAGGTGGGCAGAGAATGGATTGAGAGCAGCCCTGAGGAGAAGGACTTGGGGGTGCTGGTTGATGAGAAGCTGAACATGGCCCAGCAATGTGCACTTGCAGCCCAGAAAGCCAGCTGTATCCTGGGCTGCATCAAAAGAAACATGACCAGCAAGACGAGGAAGATGATTCTCCCCCTCTACTCTGATCTTGTGAGACCCCACCTGGAGTATTGCGTTCAGCTCTGGGGTCCTTAACATAAGAAAGACATGGACCTGTTGGAGTGAGTCCAGAGGAGGGCCACGAAGATGGTCAGAGGGCTGGAGCACCTCCCATATGAGGACGGGCTCAGAGAACTGGGGTGGTTCAGCCTGGAGAAGAGAAGGTTCTGAGAAGACCTAACAGCAGCCTTCCAGTAATTAAAGGGGGCCTACAGGAGAGATGTGGTGGAACTCTTTATCAGGGAGTGTAGTGATAGGACAAGGGGTAATTGGTATAAGCTGAAAGAGGGTAGATTTAGATTAGATATTAGGAAGAATTTTTTTCCTGTGAGGGTGGTGAGGCACTGGAACAGGTTGCCCAGAGAAGCTGTGGATGCCCCATCCCTGGAGGTGTTCAAGGCCAGGTTGGATGAGACTTTGAGCAACCTGGTCTCGTGGAAGTTGTCCCTGCCCATGGCAGGGGGGTTGGAACTGGATGATCTTTATGGTGCCTTCCAACCCACACCATTCTATGATTCTATGATGTAGGAGGGCAGATCTTAGGTGGGGAGCTGGGGACAGTGTCAGATATAGCTGTGGTAATGACAGAAGGACAGTGGAATAACATCAACTCCATTAGGCTTCCTGGAGCACACAGCAGGACTAATAGGCTTCAGCACCTTTCAGCCTCCTTGCATGCCCTGATTGTATCTGTCCTGCCATAAATCTGTATTGATTGAGTTAAAAACTCCTTCTCTGCATGGTCAGGGCTCTGATACCACTGCATAAGGCCCTGAAGTCCTTTGTGCCTAAGAATGATGGTGAAGTGTCTCTGGCTCTTCTCATCCTCTGGGCAGACCAGAAATGCTCCTATTCATCTTTGGGAACAGTCTCGTACTCATAGTGAATTAAACTGTTTTAGTTTGCTATGGGCTGAAAAGTTCTGGGAACAAGTAGGCATACGACAGCTTCAAAGTGGAGCATGTGAGGTCATTTCTGAGGGGTGAATACCTTTCTCTTCCTTCTTCCCTCCTTAGAATATCAGATCGGTGGAACCCTGCCGTTCGAAAGAGGATGCTGAGCGACAGTGGCCTCGGCAAGATTTCCCCACACTACGAGGTACCTGACAAACAAAAGGACGCCAGCCAGACACATATGCTACAGTAAGAGCCCTCTGCATTTTTCTGCTTGATGATGCACTGTCACCATCGCCACAGTCAACTCCTAGTGACTTCCTTGAACTTAATGAGTTGTGCTGATGTGTTGAAATTATAGAAGTCCTTCTGCTTCTTCTCTTTTGCTTCTTCCTTCTGTTTCTTCCTCTTTCTCTGTTATTACATGTTCTTACCTGTGTTTTTTTCCCCTCTGTGGCACCATGTGCTCTTAATGAACCTATATCCAAGTTTCCAAAATAGATTATTTTGGTTGCCTGAAGTTACAGCTAAGAGAACCTTCATGGCAACTGCTTATGAGAAAGACCAAAGCACTTACTCTTAAGGTAGCTCTGATGCAATGTGACAAAGCAGAAACTTCTACAACGGCTGCTTGTTTTCAAAGATGTAGGCAGTAGTTTTCATACAGTCTTGAACCAAAGATACCATTGTTGATGTGGGATGACTAAACAGTGGTTTTTTTGCTGGTAATTCCCTCATGTAAGAGACTTCTGCCACCGGAGTCCCGTTTGCCATGTTCAAATTTCATAGAATCATAGAATGGTTTGGGTTGGAAGGGACCTTAAAGAGCATCTAGTTCCAACCCCCCTGCCATGGGCAGGGACACCCTCCACTAGACCAGGTTGCTCAAAGCCTCATCCAGCCTGGCCTTGAACCCCTCCAGGGATGGGGCATCCACAACTTCCCTGGGCAACCTGTTCCAGTGCCTCACCACCCTCACAGGAAAAAATTTCTTCCTAATGTCTAGTCTAAATCTACCCTCTTTCAGTTTATACCTGTTATCCTTTGTGCTCACTGATCAAAAGTGCCTCCCCATCTCTCCTGTAGGCCCCCTTCAGGTACTGGTAGGCTGTGTAAGAACATTTCTTATTCTTCTTGCCTATTTTAGAAGTGGTTCTAGCTTTTTGGTCCCTTTGCTTTAGATTTTGAAAACCAGCAGTGGATCCATAATCCCTACCAAAGTTTAGATGGAAAGCACCTGTCTGAACTCTGTTACTGGCTTTGGAAAATTCTAGTGTTTCAGAGTTGTTTTTTCCACCTAAGACGTAATGTATAATTGTGTACATCCCTTATGCTTTATGTTTCTAGTTCTACTGAATATGGATCCCTATGGACGTGTTTTAAAATTTAGTATAGAAAAATTAGACATAGTGACCATGTGGTCCTTGTTTCACTTTGTCTTTCTGTCTTGGATGTGTGTGGAAGGGAGCTGTAAGGTGCCTGACAGGTCCGGCTCTGCGGCAGATGCAATGTGGATGGGAGGTTGCATAGCTGTGTGGCTACAAACGGGAAACTTTCCAGCAAGCTGGAAGCTGCTGGCAGGAGAAGGAAGTGTCATGGTAAGAAAGGGTGATCTGGGTAGCACTGCCAGGAGGCACTTACCTGGATTTCTCCCGTTACCTTGAGGGATTATGGATCAGTTCTTGTTTTTATGCTCTTTGCAATGTGAAGGATGGTGAATTCAGGTTCTGTTTTCTACAGACAGGAATGACAGGGCCTGAAATTTGGAGCTGGCAAAGCTGGGAGAAAAATGATACTTAAGACACTTTTTGGCAGTGTGAGGAGATTGTAACAACATGTGGACTACCTTCTAATTGATAAGAGGAATGATTTTGTTTACATTAGCTTGACTGGAAATGTTTGCTTAGCCGGAATAATCATGTTTGGTAGATTTATTAATTACAAGCAAAGCCAGTAGCACTGCCCAGAGTAAAGTGTACTTGTCACTGCCTACTATAAGGAATTGTTTTCTTTATAGCTTCTCTAAACTTTAATTGTTTTGGCTGAAAGATTTCATGGTAAGACTCAGTCTTTGGATGATTCTTTTATTCTAAAAAAGACTGTTAAAACTTTCACAAAAAAGACAGATGTTTCAGAGAATAAATTTTGTGGAAAATGTGCTGCTTTAAATCACCTTATTTGAAATAAATAAATCCAGCAGTCATTTCCTGAGACATTTTAGTTCTGGTACTGGAATGAACTTCATTAGGATGAAGTTTTGGAGGCTTGACATTTAATAAAGTGTCACCATAATACCAGGGAGATGCCTTTGGCTGTCTTGAGAAAAGTACCCCTGAATTTGCCCTGCTGGTGAGGTTTTTCATGCACCTTGGAGACACCTCAGACTCAAGACCTTTGCCTTCAAAAGTTTCTGTCTGCATGGAGGAGTTATGCCCCTCTGTGCTTAATCCCTGGTTGCAGGGCTGACAAACAGGTGGAGGGAAGTGGGGCTGTGCTGCTCACCAGCTGATCTCCAGCAGCAAGGAGAAAAGGGACACAGCAGTCATGGTCAAATGGAGATGGGTCAGGAGGAGGTGTATGGAGGAATAAGGAAAAGAGGTTGCAAGAGCCCAGGGAGTAGAAGCAAAAAGGGAGTGTGTGCAGGAACTTGGGGAGCAGGGTTAGGGGATGGGAGCTGGCAATTAGAAGCACGGGGGATGTGCAGACGTCTGGGAAATCAGAGAATAATGAAAAGAAGGAGGAGATGAGGTGCAGGTAGGTTAAGAGGTTAGTGAGACAGGTTAGGGGCATGGGGTCAAGGGTCTGTGGCTGTTCTCTTCAGAATCTGGAGTTCTGGGCTGATGCGTGTTATTCATTATCCTCATGGACAAGCTCTGAAGTATGTTTAGACACTGCCTTATTTGCTGCCAAGCTGGAAGTTGTATAGTAAATAAGGCAGGGGACTGCAGTGGAGAAAGCAAGGTATTATTACAGTTAAGGCAGCTGAATGCTGCTCTGGAGGACTGGCTTTTCCTCTCAATTTCCCTGACAGAATTTCTGAATGATACAGATTTACACCAAACTTTTCACAAATGACCAGTAACAACAGGCTCCTCATTCTGCGGGTGTCCGCTGTGAAGTAGGATGAATGCCTGGGAGGGCATTACAAGGGGACTTTGAAAGAGATTGAAGGGCTGGAAGCTGAGAAATAGGCTTTCTCTGTGCCTCAGGTTGTATTACTAAAGTAGTGGAAAGTTTGTGCCTTCCTTCTTTGTGACTCTCATTTGCCCAGTTGCAGAATACAGATAGTCTTGTAATCTCACCTTAGGGGAGCACAATGAAGGTAAATTTCATGGTCGCACGGGACTTGGATACGATGGAGAGACTCTGTCAGAGACGTTTTGGACAAAATTAGTCATTTTACATTATGTGCACAGTTTTGGTAGTGTGGAATAAAGAAAAAAATAAATCTTGAAGCTGTGCACTGCATCTACAGATACAAAAGGATATCAAGCAGGTCTCTACTTAAACACTGAGGCAAGAATCCAGTAGAAGAAAGTAGCAGGTGGCAATGTGACTAAAGATTGTCAAAGTGCTTGAGTGCAAGAGGGCTGGAGTACGATGACATGAGCTCTGGCATTTCCAAGTTGACTTTGTGACCTAAAAATTCTTTCTAGCCTGGCACTTCAAAGAAAAACTTAAAAAGCACGATTATATTTTGGCAGCTGAAGTAGCTCGCAGGTTCTTTACAGAGGTTTGTCCGTTCAAAATTATTTTTCAAAGAAAACTTGCAGAAAGGATTTTAGCAAAAATTCCAGCAAGGAATATAGCAGAGCACAGAGGGGACAATTCTTCCTGTACACGGAATTCTCATTGATCTCTTAAGAGTCATCAGTGTCCAGTGTTTTACTTGTAGTCCAAAATGCTGTACAGCACTTCCAGCTCAAAGTGCAATATCCTATAGCCTGTCCCTAAGGCAAGTGACAAGGACTTGCTGTGAAAGTGTCATTAGTTGACCTACAGGGGCTGTTTTCTCAGTGGTCTATTTTTCTCCAAAGAGGAGAGAGTGACCCTCCTCAGATGTTAGGAGCGGATTAGACCACATTTGGTCATAGCATGGCTGCAGGCTGTTTAGAATGTCTCTGGCATTGCTATATATACATATATATATATATATGTCTGTATATATACAACTTCTTTAAGATGAAGTAATTATTTCTGACAAGAGAGGAGTGTAGCTAAAAAGACAAAATATTCAAATAGAGAGATCCCTTAAATTACTGCAGTCAATGAAAGCAGAGAAGAGAATAGGTGATCTAAAAATAATTATAATGTTTGGTGTTGCATTTAGTCAGAAGCTGTTAGGGTAAAGAATAATTTGAACATAATGATTTTGAGGCAGGGCTCTTGCTGAGAGAGAATTATTTATGCTTTTGTTTTTAATTAAGTGAGCTTTATGTTAGTTAATTTTCAGGTGGCTTTTGATTATATTTCGTGTTTTGCTCCCTTTCTGATGGCTCTTTGATGTGTGACTGATGTGTGGAGCAGGCAGGACATGAAGCAGTGTCTTGATGCAGCAACCAGGATATGGGGCAGACCGTAGCTTGATCAGAACATCAAATTAGCATGACTGGTGCATACAAAAACCCAGAGGAAGACAATTACTTGGACCACTTGTGCTTGATCTTGAAAAATGCTAAGTGTTCTGGGCTGACTCCACTGAAACATATAGTTGGACTCTTTCTTCGAACATGAGTGGGTTCATCCTGATTTACCCTATGGTCAAAGGGTGCAGTGAGATATGGATGGCCATTCCCTCATAGCCTGCCATAGGCATTCTTTGCTGGCCATGTATTTCTCTTCCTAGTTATGTGTTTGTCTTTGATAAGAGCTGGAAAATAAAGTAAAATAAAAGCCACAACAACATGCAAAAAAAAATAAAAAGTCACTATGCCTTGGTAGAGGTTTAACCTACATCTTTTAATTGAAGTCATTAATTTTCCTATTGTTTGAGCAGTAACAACCACTCTTCTGCATCTGTCCAGCTGTGATGGTAATGTGTTTCCAAAACTTCTAGCTGCATTTTCTGAATCGAGTGCATGGCTCATGAAGGGTGGGTGAAGGTTGGCCAGAATGCCATCTGGTCCTGTTAGGGAGAGGAAGAAAAAACGCCTGTAGGGGCTGGAAGGTGGTTGTAGCCTTTTACACTAAATAGACATTAATTAGCTAGTAATACCACCCAGGCACTGCTTTATGAGGCAATAATAACCTGGTTCATGAGAGGGAAAAAGAAAAAGGCTAAATGCCAAGTGTTTTAACTCGGCAACAAGAATCGGATCACTGCCCAGGAAATCATTGTGCTAGTACAGATGTTACAAGGTGGTTTAGGGGTTTTTCTTAAGAGAAATTTTTATGTGGTACAGAGTGAGAAGAGCATCAGGGATGCAAGTTTGCATGTAGAAAGGAGAAGGAATGCTCTTCTAGTGAAAGCTAAGAAAATATAAAGAGTTGAGTCACTCTTGTGATATGAACGTGCTAGGCATGAGCTCCTTAGTGATAGTGAACCTTTAAAATTTCAAAGATTGCTGAAGGCTTGAAAGACTCAAGCATCAAGACTTGGAAAACTCAGCATCAGCTCTTAAATAGGCAGAGCAGTCTGCCCTGGTGTGTTTTGGTAGCAAAATCTGGATTAGTTTTCTGGTTCAGGTTTAGTTCAAGCTGCATTTATAAGATTAAGCCACAAGAGTCAAGTGTGTATGTTTTAACCAGCTATTTGTACACCTGTACAAATTACTTTCCATTATTTAAAATCCCTAATTTGGCTCCACGAGTACTGATTGCTTTCAAACAAATCTTCTTTGAGTGAAGACATAAATCACCATCTCACCTTGACTGTACATTCCTGTGTAGTCCTTAGAATTAGAGCATAACAAAATGCAGTGTCTGTTTATGCTCAACTCTCCCTTTTCTTTCTCTTCTGTTGTCTTAGATACTTTTACAAATAGCTTGTAAGGCGCCACCCTCACTACCTTAAAGTGGAGCGTGAGAAATGTTTGCCTAAAGCAGCTCTCCACCTCTTGCTGAGAAAGTGATATTAAAAAGAAGGGGACATAAGTGAAAGGAAAGATGTAGACTCAGAGAAGAGGAAAAGGTATGTAAAGAGAACTGAGAATGATTTAGGGAAAGGCAAACATGGGTTAAATAGGGGAAAGTACTTTGAAGAAAGAAAAATAAAATGCAAATGGATAAGAAATTGTTTTGAGAGAAAGCAAGTTCCCTCTGTGAGACTGCGTGGGGAAAAAGTGATGCATCTCACTGTGGGGTCTGGTCCTGTATTTTGAAGGCCCTCACTATTGTCAGTGTGATGCAGTCACAATACTTAAAATCTTGTGCACATTCTAGATAGAGGCTACAGTTGATCTGCTCTTAGGAAATCTTTTCTTTGATTGGTGCTATAAGTCTTCCTCTATCCCCATTTCTATAGATTTTTATTGACAAAGAAGGCACCTGTGAATTTTTTTACGCTCTAGTGCCTAGGTGTGGTAAATAATGAATTTCATGTACTTTATGCTCCTGTTGTGAATATTAATTTTTTTCATATACTTGAGGATTTTATCTGCCTTCATTGTTTTTGGAGTGGGGAAAAAAGAATAAATACCAGTTTATTTTGAAATTCTACCTTGAAGATATGTGTCTGCAGTTCTAAAAAGATATATTTCTACCCTTTCTCATTCCCTCAAAGACTTACAATGTAACAATGAAAATCTAGCAGAATTTTGGAATTGCTTTCATAATTTGTCTTGAAGCTTAATTTCTTTCCATCCAGAAAAAAAAAATCAGCCTGATAAACAATAAGAAGGCTCTTAAAAATGGTGGAATTTGGCTGATAAAAAGGAGTGTGTTTTCTCTGTGAGATCTCTGTTTTTAAAATCAAACCCTTCCAGAAATCGTTTGAATCTCTTATTTTCTCTGTATAATCAGTTCAGTACAGAGCTACTCAAAACTAGGAGAGTTATTTTTATTTTCTGGTACAATCATTGAATACAAGAACAATCTGGAGACTGTAGCACTGCAAACGGAAATACTTCCCGGTGAAATTCATACTCTTTCCATATTGACATCAAAGAAGAATCTTGCTTAGTGCCCTGTGCTGCGTTTCAGCCTGTGGGATTTTAAAAGTTTCTTCAAGGACAGTTACCGTTCCTGGTGTCTGTTTCTATTTGGAAGCTAATTTGAGTGTCCAGCTTTTACAATTTTTCTAGAAGTTTTCTTTTTCCTTCTGGAGCTGCTTTATACAGCAGCCTCAAGTACAGCTGTAGATGGAGAGGAATGTTGGCACCAAAGTATCTTTTCAAAGACTGGCCTGCATGAGATGTTTTTGGTGTATCCTGAGTGTATCATGCACAGACTGTGTAGGTGAGGTAAACACGAGAACAGACGTTCTCAACTCAGGCTTCAAGAGTCTTTGCATTACTTCAGCCATTCCCATAGTTCTGGGAATGGGAAGATCCTCTTCAACTGTTAATTAGTAGAATTTGTCACTACTGCCAAAGTCTGGCCTTATCTACAGAGAACTGGGGTGTAGAAAAATCATAGGGTTTACGTATTGAAATTTCTTCAACAGTCATTAGCATTTGTTACTTACACATCCTTCTGGCAACATCTTTCCCAGCAATACTGAGCTTTAAGACATCATTTTTTGCTTCTGCTCTTGTTAAGAGCAATTGGAAAAGGAAGAAATCTGTATTTTGTTTAGATTTGCATGTGTATGGCCTTATTTGTGTATGTGAGTGCAATGCAAATAGTGTTTGTTTTCTTCCAAAACTAAGTCTCCAGTCTTTGCTATTGAGGTGCTAAGGGGTTTTAACAACAGTAGGCACATCCGAGTAGGTGGGTTTGTGTTTCCACCCCTTCAGTATCTGGCGGAAATAGAGTATATCTTGTACTGCATCCTGTAGGATTTTTTTTTTCTCATCAGTACTTATTACTGAATAATTTTATTGTTCAGAATGTACCTCCCTGGAGTGAATTGGGTGGGATTTTAGCTTCTTCTTTTCCCCCTCACCTGCCCCCAAGCCCTCAAAATGAGGGCTCTTAATGNAGATGAAAAAGCAAAAAAATAAGTTAAAAAAAATAAAGGAAAAAAAAAAATTTTTCCAAGTGGAATGTAAGGGTTGGGTGTTTGTTTTGTTTTTTTTTTTTGTTGGAGTATATTCAAAGGATGAAATTTGATGTTGACAGAGTAGAGATAGCTGGGTACCTTGGTTTTCTTTAAGTTGTTTACCATAAAAGCCATAAATCTGCTTTTCACTCTGTGGCTCATAGCCAAGGCAGAAATAGTAGAGTTCTTTCTTTTATCTCTTTTCTTGTTACAACTCTTTTTCCTTTTTTTTCCCTTTGCCTCCATCCTTGCTTGCTTACTTTAGCCCCTGGATTGGGAAGCAGAATCCGTGCTGAGAAGTAAAGCAGCTCTGCTGCAAGGAAGGCTGGGGAACATGTCAAGACAGTCAGTCATACCCTTCGTTTTGCATTTGGCTGGGTAAAAGAAAATGACATTTGATAATTTGATCTTTAGGGCCTATTGCTTTCCCGCGTGTGGTAACTACGCCTGGCAAGAGAAGCTGACAGTGCCACTGTAGAATGGGAATATTCCTCTCCTCAGCTTTATAGAGTGGAAATGACAGACCCATGGCCCCCAGTGACGTTAAAAGCACTGGAAGAAGGGCTAGCTGGGTTTATTAGTGTGATATAGGATGACTGACAGAAAGAAAGCCTGTGTTCTTCGGGGCTTGCTTTAAGCACTGTTATAAATACAGGGTGAATATCCTCCGGTACGGCAGGCTTCCAGTCCAATAAAAGTTGAAAAAGAAGTGAAGCTTGGAGTTTTAGGTAATATGTATGTCTGTATTTGTACATACTTGTAAGAGTTGAACTAAGATGAAAAAAACCCCAACCGTCCTGTTCCTAGTTTCCTGAGCATTGCACAGGAATAACAAGCCTGTGTCCATGTGCTCTCTCCCTGCCATAAGGAGCTGCCATCTGCTTGGAGAAGAGACCAGTTCTTTATGTGCTTTCACTCAGTACCAAGCTGTCTTATCAAAGCCAAAACTAATAAGCTTCAGGGCATGGGTACAAAACACAGTCCTATACATACGTAACACACACATTAGAATCCACAGCATGTCCAGGCTTTCACACTAGGACATCTCATAATACGCATTCAGACTTAAGAATATGCATTCATATTAAATTTGGGTTTAACAGGCTTCCAAAGAAAACAGATATGTAGTTTGGGAAAATAACTGCTCTGGACTATCACACAGAAGTACTACTTTGCCTGAGTTGACAGTGTGAAACTCCAAAAAGTCAAACCTTTGCTAACTTTCTCTAATTCTTCAGATATCTTGATGTTTGGATTTCAGCTGTGGCTGGAAACTGGAAAGTGTCAAAATACCATGCAACAAAAAGCTAGAGGCAAAGCATAGCCATGTGAAAATAGGTCATCTTTTGAGGTTTGCAATCTAGTATTTTAGACCTATGAAGTTCCAAGCGTTTGGATGAGGCTGGGAGCAATACTTTGACGTGAGCCTTCACTTGACTCCTTGAACAAAAAGTGAGGTTTTTCACTAGGGTTGCTTGAAAAATATTTTGACGAGTTGTTTTTGCTTGGTGGAAGTGTGCATAAAAGAGGTTTATTTCTTTGGGAAAATGTTGCTTGAAGCAGAAAGTACTTGTGAACACAGGCTGGGTTTTAGTGTGCTTGGGTTGGGGATAGATTCTCAGGTTCACCTGGGAATTGCTGGGGGGGGGGTAGCATGTTCCCCAGACTGGGTGTCTTGGCGTGGCTGCTCTGCAGGGAGCTGCCCTTCCTCTTCTGTGTCTAGGATGTGTGTCCCAGTACCCTGACAGTGGGCTTTTATGTCAGGGTGTAAAACATACTTTCTCTTCTTAAAATGGCTGCCCAAGGATTTCTTGGGTGAGAGGAAAAACTTCAGAAAGTTCAAGAGCATTCAAATGGGGAGGGAGAAAAGTTGTCCCTGCTTCCTTGCTGCTGCTCTGCAACTGGGAAAGGAGCACTGAAACCCACAGCTTTGTCTCGGTAGCTGAGACTGAGTGTTTAGCAGTTCTGGCACAGAGGTGTGTGCTAGGGAGGGAAATACATGAGGAGTGGGGCCATCACACAGAACCTTGCTGAGGTTCCTGGCAGTGGTGATGCCCATGGGCAAGCAGGGACAGATGGACCTGGCTAAATTATGCCAAGAGCTGAAATCAGAGAGCCAGAGGTGGCTTGGAGCCAGTGTAACCCTGACTCCTAGGTTCTTGTTTCTGTGCCAAGCATCTAAAAGTCCAGCACAAAACCGTATCTGAAACTCCCATTGCAAGTCTTATTGTTCATTAATTATTCTATAGCAGAGGTGTAAAGAGCTCAGCAATTCTGCTCTGCTTAGGATTATAGAAGGACCTGTGTGTTACGCACATGAAGTGAGGTGATTTTTTTTCTCTGAAAGATGGCAAGCAGGGATTGCTTAGTGCTTAGCACTTGTGAAAATCAGACCAGTTATTTATGAACATAATTGCAAGAATCTGTTTCCGAAGGATTCCTGTGTTTCAGTCTCTCTTCTCACAAAACCACTAAAGACCCTTTGTGAGGAGTGACTGGTTTGCTTTGTGGTAATAAACACACCACTTAGGGTAACTTCTAGATTGTTTAAAAACCCAAACTGGCCAAAGACTATTTCTGCAGTGTTTTAAGATACTAAGTAGCTCCCGTGCTTCATTTCCATCTAGCTTCAGGGCCAAGTGGGGATGCGACTTCTGAATCAGAGTATACCCAATGGGCTTGCAGTGTGGCTGTCATGGCTTTGTGGTTACCAAAATAATCCCTTTCTTTGGGTTAAATAAAGAGTTCAAGTCATAGCAAAATGATCTCTGGATTAATCTTTTTCTGGAAAAAGTACACAGATCTGTTGTTGAGATAAGAGGTCGGATGATTTGTTACCTGATTGTGCCTAACATCTTTTATTGCTTTTCATGTAGGATGTTAAAGCAGTGAATATACCTAGCCACTTTAGCTCCTGTCCCAGGTCTTTTTAATAAAGAGCAGTTTCCAGTCCCTTGACATCCAGTCTGTTATTTCACCAAATTATTACATGGTGTCGCTAGATCTTGCTTTATTTCTTTTAGGGCTAGAGCCACAGCTACTGCCTTTCCTTTGCCTTTTGAACCCCAAATTCATCAAGCAATTGACAGGTGTGTCAGTGAGGATTCTGAAGATTTAATTCAAGTCTGGAAATGGAAGAACAGCATTTCAAAGAAACTTGAATCAAACCCTCTTTAAAAACTAGTATCTTACACATTCCCTTGAGATACTTTGATGTCATGTGGTGATTAGAGAAAGAGAGGCCAAGTATTAAAAAAACCAAACCAACAAACAACCCTCAGTCACCCTACAATGATCCTGTTTGTTGTTTGGAAATACCTTCTTTTTCAAGGAAATAACAAGCCAGGTTTCTTAGGTCATGTTTTGACCTTGATTCCAAGATAGAACGATCTTTTTCAAGACGAACATGTTAGAACATCTCTCTCTTCTTCTTCTTTAAAACAAGGTTAAGCATGTTTGGGTTTACAGCTGATTTTGAAATAAAATCTTTTTATTCCCTTGTTAAGCAGCAATTCCCAGGCAACTCCTCTGGGTGTCAGTACAACTTCAGGTACAGCTGCATTGTGGTGGTCCAAGTCTTCATTCAAAGCATTCTACAGCCCACAGAGAAGTTATAAGAGATAAAAAGTTAGACAGTAATGAGAAAAGATGTGGAACAATATAAGGAACACAGACATGTCTGAGACACAGCAAGGAATACATCTGAGCTGCCTTTGTTTTCCTAAAAAGCACCAAGCTGCTTTCCTGCATGTTGGAGTTCTTGTGAACAGTCTGAAGCAATGGTTTATGTGCAGGGAAAGACTGAGGCTACTGAAGGAAGTTACAGAAATGCTAGAAGAAGTACTGATCTTTGCCTTTAGCAGAATCAGAAAAAAAATAGGCTCTCCATGTTGTCGTTACAGGTTAACAGGACATGTCTGAATGGATTTCTACAAAATAATAAATAACTGTAATGGGTTTTGTTAGATTCAGGGAGCATTGCTGGTCAGCATTTTCCCACGTGTGTGAGACAGCCTGGCCATTGTCTGTGAGAAATATTTGAGAGGAAAGAAAGGCAGGAAAGCTGAGATAGTAAAAGCAGAAAGCTTTATATAGAGTCTCACGGAATTGCAGAAAAATTTAGGTTGGGAAGGACATCTGAAGGTCGTCTAATCCAAACCCTCACTCAAAATAGGTCCAGTTAGATGAAGTTGTTCAGAGTCTTGTCCAGATGAGTTCTGAATATCTGCAAAGCTGTAGATTCGACAACCTCTCTGTACGACTTGTTCCCCTGTTTGGTCATCCACATGGTGAAAATTTTTTTCCTAATATCCAGTCTGAATTTCTCACATCCCAACTTGTGACTGTTGTTTCTCTTCCTCCTCTTTCTTCAAGCAGGCTCTGTCTCTGTCTTCTTTATACCCTCCCATTAGGTGGCTGAAAGCAGCTGTCTGCACTGTCTGCAGCTGGGGCTGCAGGGGACTCACCAGTCCCAGAGGTTTTGATGCAGATTGCTGAACGAGGGGGTTTCCTCACCTTTATTTTAAAAATATTTTATGCATTAAAATTTTTCTTTGATTGCAATCAGAGAATATATGAATAAATCCCAGTAGGGATGCCACTTTAAGTTCTGAAGAGATGTACACACAAAATGATAAGGAATGGGTTTTATCTGAAAGCTCTTTCCCTCCCCTTGTCACAAGCAGCTATTGTCAGACTGAATTAGAAAGTTAGCAGAAATACATTGCTTAAGCAGGAAAAAAAGGGCAATGGTCATAAAAACCATGCAGATTGTTATTTGGCCTTTAAATTGTAAATGTCTGGGTTTCAATAGGCCTGGTGCAAATGATTTCTGCTACAGGTTTATTGATTAAAATAGCTGCTTTATATCAGCTCTGGATTTGTTTCTCCAGAGGCTTTTGTCTTCATGAATAATGTACCCATTTGCTGAAATTTTGTTAGAATTCATCTGCTGGAGGCTGGCTGTATTTCTCTAGGTTCCTAAGCCTCAGGTGACTGGGCTCAAAATTGAAACAATCCCTGCCCTTCCCTCCTTAGAAATTAATATTCCCTCTTACACCCTGCAAGTGCTCGACAAATCTAGTGCTTGCACGTAGGAGAGTGCACTTGGAAACAGCTGTGAGTGTTTGGCTGTTTGAGGAAGGCTTGTATGATACTGAAGGCTGTCTTGGCTATACTGGGGATGAGATTTTTGCCAGCAATTGTTCTAAAGCCTATAGGAGTGCGTAAAAAAAAATTCCAGTGAGCTTTGGATCAGACCATTAACTCTGAGGCACAGTGCTGTTTTAGGTAGGTGTGTCTGATGCCTTTGGTATCACAAGTCTTCCAATTGTCTGGAAGCATCTAGTGGACGTATGAATAGGGGCTTTTTACATTATTTTGCAGGCTTTTTTATGCTGTCTTGGGGGGTTGGAGGGGTGATGAGCCTTTCTTTCTACCAGTTAATTTTACACCAAGATAAAAACATAAGAAAGTAACAGTTGATATAAAAGATAAGTAATTCCATCCTGAAATGGCCAAGAACAGGATATTGCAGTGCCTGAACCTTTTCCTGAAGGTTTTGGGGGTTTGAGATTTTTTGGTTTTTTTAACCAATTTAAAATCTCTTCAAGATTTCATTTGGCAAAGTGTTTTGACCCAGGTGGGACCACAGATCTTGACAGTATATTAATTCCTCTGAAGTATCTCTGACTTGTCTCTACTTTTTTTTTTTAAGGAATGGAGGTTGTGAGAATGATAACTTGCTTCTTTATGACAGTCAAACACACAGCTAAAATCACACTCGGGGGGGCAGCTGAAAGGTGCTAGATAGATGGTTACTCTGTGAATATTAGCAACTGAGAATCATCCCTTCTCAGGACACCTGTCTGGTTACCAGTGCTGCCACAGTATATCCCNAGCCCCCTGCAGCTGTGCAGTGAGTGTATGTGGTTTAGAGCAGGTCATTAGACTTCCTTTCTTTCCTCCCTTAGAGCCTGTCATAGGCATGGGCTAGACCAGACAATGCAGAAAATGCCCAACACGATTAGTGTGGACTTTTCAGCAGCCTCAGTTCCTTACATTATAGTTACAAGGAAGACTCCCCTTGGTGTAGCTAGGTCATTACTTGAATAGTTTGGAAAACCCCTCCCCCTGATAAAATATATGGGCTGAAATTGTAGGAGAATGTTGAAAGTCCTCTTTACTCTTTGCCAAAATGCTTTATGTCAGTAGCGGAGCAAAGGAAGCCTAGTTTATTGTGGTTGAACCTTTGGTATCTCCAATGGTGGAAGCTCTCGTTGAGGCTTTCCTGTGGCTGAGATATTCAAAACATCTCTTTGTGGTTTTGCAGCTATGTCAGAAAGTTTGAGCTTATGCTATTGTGTTTCCTTGTGAAAGTGGGAATTGGCTGTCCAACCCCTCTGTTAATGATGCGTGAAACAAGTCAACACTCTCAAACTTTATATAAGAGTGAAGCAGAGAGGTGCATACGTACACATCAAGATGCTATGATTATATAAAGCTTATTTTCACAGGATACCAAGCTGCACAGTTCCAAAAGATGCTGATGAAGCATTTCAAATTAAGACACTGATAGTAGCAACAGTAGTACCTGTTAGATTTCTTCCCGTTCAGCCACTGTGTTCAAGGCATGCAGCAAAACAAAGGTACATGGCAGTAGCATTTTGAAAAATATGTACTAATTTTGGGCACACTAAATATGCATAAACTTACTTTTCACCCCTCCTTTTAGCCAAGAAAGTGGTGATATTGTAACAGTGTCTGTCCCATTGTTGATGCCTTAAAGAACTAGTGACATCTGTTCTACCAGGCATAAAGAAGAGACAAATTATAAAATAATCTGTACTGCTTATTTTATTGTTTCAAGCAAAGATCTGAAAGATGATGAAACTGGGCAATTAAGAAACAAAACAAAGAATCAGTTCTGCTGATACTGTGGGATATTGTATTAGCAATGGCTAGAGAATCAGGATATGTGAGCTAAGGAACCTGGCATGACTCTTTCGTGTAAAAATATTTTGAAGTACCTAAAAATTTGCTCCTTGGTATGGCTTGTTCTCCACTGCTTAAACTTGTAGGAAACACTGCGTGTTGAGTTTTGACCTTCAGAAGGGCTTCTGCTGTGGGTTGTAGAGGAAGGACTGTAACTGGTCAAAGCAGTGGGACAGAATCCTAATGATGCCTGCTAATCCTCTGGGTTACCTGCATTCCTACTGTATTTCCACATACATGGCTAAAGAGTAAGGGCAGAGCTGGCGTGGTTGGCAGCAGAGCAGGATACATGCCTGGGATGTTCAGTAGCAATCACAGGATTTAATAGGAGTAGAGGATTAATTAATTCTGATCCATACAGACACACTGGCTTCTTGCACAGTCAGAATCTTAATTAGACTATCACATTTTTTCCTTTCACAGTGACCATTGCTCCAGCTGTGCTGTAACTTTCGTCTCTTTCTTTGTAAATGTGTCTTTTTAAAAAATAAAAATTTGCATACCTCATTACCAAAGTGTTCTTTTCTTTCTGCCTTTCCTGCTTGCATCTACATATTTGCATATCTGCTTCTGATGTCCTATAATCCCTAAACCTTCGTTTTCAGACCCCTGTTATGGAATGAGATCATGACTACTTCTTCAGCTTCTTTATTCCTCTAAATCCAGGGTTTCTAACCCTTCTTTCCCCGCCTTCAGCCCCTGCTGACTCAGTTAAATATACATGTACCCTTTTCTCCTTTGTTCCTTCTTTCTTCACCCCTCTGTGTCTGCTTTCCTTGTGTTAGCTTTGATCTGTTTGCTGGCAACACTAACATTTTTAAATCTTTAGTAACTTGTTATTTTTGTACATTGGTGCAAAATGAAATACATCTCGGAAAGGAAGCATGGATTGTCCCTTTCACTGCAGGAACAAAGTCCTTGTTACCTGGGTGGGAAGGCTATATACGCAGCTGAAAATCTTTGCTGGGCAAGTGCTGAGGCAATGGTCCAATCCACTGCGTGCTGTCAGTCTGATCTAAATAACCAAGACCCATCCCGGATTTGTCTGTATGGTTAGCCTCAGTTTTGCTAAACCAAGCTACTTCAGCAAAGGGAAAAAATGCAGGGCCAATACTTTACACCTTTTTATTTTCCTTTGTTGTGGGTGCTGCCCAAAACCATGAGAAGTGTGATCCTTAGTGATGGGAGATGTGGCTCAAATCCCTGGAATTCAGTGGGCCCCTCTGTTCATCAGCAGGGGCACTGCGAGGTCCCTCATGTTTTATAACCGCTTGGAGTATTATCAGAGGCTTAAGCCACTGGTTAGGGTATCCTGTAACTCTTGTGTTGCTGCTGTTGTGTTGCTTTTTACTCTACTTATATCCTTCCAGACTTTTTTTTTGTCTGTTTATGTTGCTTTTGTGAAGATGGCCTGAACTGTTATTAATTACGACTAGTGTTTTATTCTAGCCACTACATTGCCTCATGGTAAGAAAAATGACCACCTTAATGACTGTGAGTTCCTGGGAATCTGTAATTTAATCAACCATCCCTAGCTGTGAGGTTTCCTCCCACCCCATGCTTAATTATGGCTCCTTCAGTAATCTCTGGAGGATCAGGACTTTCTGAACAGTAATGTCAGCTATTTCCAACAGTAGCAATAGTAAGTTTTTTTGCCAAGTACCTACAGAAACTCTTGGCATGAGTGCTTAACAGTGCAACTGCTAGCTGCCTTGTGGACATGACTCTATATGGCCGCTGTGGTCTGCAGAACCTGCTGCTAGAGTAGGTCTCCGTCTTTTTCTGCTTTTTTCTTCTTAGATGCTTTCCAGCCCTCACTTCTAAGGAATAAAGAATAAAACCTTCAAATTCCTCCGTATCTCATTCCGTGCAGTGACATTGAACCTTATTTGTGGTCTTTTCATACCAAAGATTGACTAGACTTTGTTGTTTTATTCCAGGTCACCAGCCTCTTCAGAAGATCAAGGTAAGATTTGTTTTATAGATACTAATAACATATTAAAAATGAGACTAAAGACTAGCTCATAAGCTGTCTTTTAACACAGTGGTGGTGGAGAAAAATTACTTTCTAAAAAATGAAACTTTGATGTTGCTCAAACATTGTTCACCCCTAGACATCAAATGCTTGTTCATTTAGTTAATTTAGCTGGGGTGGCAGCAGTTAAGGCTGGGTTATTTGTAAAATGAATCTTGCTCAAGCAAACTAAATGTTTGAAATTTATTCATACAACTGCACAGGGCTTCACCTATGGAAAATTGTGTGTGGGCTTAAAGGATGATATATGGTTTTCATGAAGATGACCTGGTATCTTATGACTCATAGGACAGCACCTTTGTAGCAGAGGAGAACGTATTATGCTTTAAAGGCTTGAACCCATGTTATCTTGGATTATCATTAAAATCGGTTTGGTAGAACAGGATGGAATTTAGTGCAGCTAGGAGCTTCTACATGTGAAAATCTATGGCTTGAGTAGCAAGAGTTGCAGGTTATGTAATATGCTTGCTCTGAAGGAGACTGAAGGATCTGATCTTTGACTGCGGACTAACGAGGGAGTTTGCAATAACTAGCTGATTAATAACAGTGACCAACTTAGGTGCTTAGAGCTAGGTGGTATAAATATCCCTCTTGAGTACATTAAAGCATGGTTGCATTGGTACTGAAATCCAGAGGCATACTGCAAGTGAGGCAGTAATTGCACTGGCAGAGTTGCACAAGGAATGGAAAAAAAAAACAACAGGGGAGCGTTTGTAACTGAGGTGAAAGTTCATCATGTAGCTCTGAATCTGGAATATTCTGGCATTCACTTTGTATGAAGTTACACAGTTAGCAAAATTTCAATTTAAGAAAGGTCCAGATTGGGAACTGTAAGGACTATTGCAAATGGAGGTGTAAAGAGGTCTGAGCCTGGAAGTGTGTCACTGAAGTATGTTCGCTTGGAGTGTGGACTAGTTAGGCATCAGCTTACATTGTCCCTAGCTCCAGCCAAGATATTTTTTTGTCCAGTATAGTGTCTCTCAAAGTACCATCACTAATAAATTCTCTTCCATCTCCTTGATGTGTCATTTCTTGCTAAAGAAAATTATAAAGTAAGCCATAAAAATGGGCAAACATGTCAGACCAAAGATAGTTCTAGCCCATCTAGTTCATTCCTACTGCCCAATAGCAGTGGATCCTCCGAGAAATAGGAGCACCAGAATGGCAGAAGTATACAGTTTGAATTTCCTAGTGAACCCTATCAATTGGCTTCCCATGATTTACAGTTCATTGACTTTGTGAACCAGAGGCAGTTTTCTTGTTTAATAGTTCATCTGCTTTTAACTGTGACCATAGCTTCTTAATATAAAGTACTGGAGACTTGTGAGAAGTTAACAGTATACCTCATTTCTCTGAACTGGAGAAGAAATTTGAAAATATTATGGTTTAACATACTGTTTCAAGACCTGGACTCAAACTGCTTGTCGGTGCTTAAGCTTGCTAGTGATAGGCTGCTCTTGCTTTTTCATTTTCCTTGTATTTATTCTGTTGCCCCATTTTTATCTATTAATGGAGCAACAGACAGAATCAATGCATTTTCTTGTATATCTTCAAACTTTAGTGTTTCCTGCTGTCATAATGCTTGCTTTATTTCTACTATTTTTATACTCTTCTAGTTTTTCACAAAATCTTCCCGTTTGCCATCTACCGTCTGCTGTAAGGGTCTGGCTTTTCAGGTTTGATAAACATCTCTGAATAGCCTCTTCCTTCCCTTTCTTCCCTTTCTCCCATAAGAAACCTCCTCTGAAATGCAGAGTGAAAGGCCTATGTTCCCTTGACCAATTAGTGATGTGATGGTGCTGGTTATTAGAAGTTTTGTGTGGAGTATCTAACTAGATTTGTCATCCATGCAAATATGTAGGAGCTTCTCTCAAACACAAAAGATTTCACATGCCCCAGTGACTTTTCAGAAAGAAAGGTCCAATACTTGGATTTCCTCACTGCCACTGTGCCACATACAGACCATGGTAAACGAGCACAGCACTAGAAGGAAAGCGTGACAAAAGTAACGCAGCAAAAGCTGTTTTGAGCCTAGGTGCTTCTTGCAAGTCTTATACTGGAGGCTGTGTTTTTATACTGTATTTTTGTACCACTTTTTGAGAAGTATTGGTAAAGAGCTTGCTTTTTTATACATATATATGTCCACTTTATGCATATGTGGAAGCATCCCAGATTAGTCTTGGATCTGAAATTTCTTATCTAAATAAAAAAAGAGAGGATCCAGGAGAGAGGTGAAAATTTATCTCTGAACTGCCTATCTTTTATAGTGTTTATGCAGATGTCTTCTGGTATATTTTGTTCCTGGAGTTAGGTATCGAGGACTCAGTTTTGACACTCTTAATAATCAGTACTCAATTGTGTGCCTATTCAAGATGTTAAACTTTCATATATAGTTTTATAGGGCAGTAATGCTTTCGGGTGCACAATGGGACAAGATCCAACTGCAGAATAACCTCCCCTCGCTGACCTCACTCTGTCCTTTGTTTCAGCTGCTCTTCACTATTATGGGGCACGTTTCTAGTGCTGATTTTCTGATGATTTAATGTGTTGGCCATTACTGAGAAAAAGCACTTTCTCTGTTATGTTGCATCTTTTGTTTTAATTTCCCATTTGGTTCCTATTTCTCTGTGTATTTTTTTCTTTCCATCATCCTTGTCTTCCTTTTCAAACGTCTCTTTCCCCTTGACCATGACGTTGTATTCTGCATAGATTCTTGCACTTTGGTTTATGAATGTCCTGCTTCTCCTCCAGAGTGGACTGCCTGCTTCAAGCACTAGTTGCAAGCAGAAGCTGTAGCATCTGTAATGTAGTAACAGGGTTGCTACCAGAATTAGCATCTAATGTGAGTGGCACTTCCATTAATCCCTGACAGGACAATGCATTATGCTGTCTTGAAGAGAGGGTGAGGATAAAGCACCATCTGTCTGGGACTGGGCATCTATTGAACAATTGTAACAGCACACAATGCCCCTTGTTGTGGACACGTGTTGAAGGCACCTTTATCAGTTACAAAACAGAGCCGTTTTAATTGGTGCAGAAAGGGAAACAGTACTGCTCGAAAATCCCAGACTTCAAAAGACAAAACTCAAACCTCTTCAAGATTTTATAAGGTTTGTGTCTTTGTTCGTTGTACAGGTAGTTAGGAAATAAGAAAAGAGTGAAATCTATCTTCTTTTAGTTTCTTTTTTTTTTTTTTTAATTAAAGAAAAAAAGCAAACCACAAAAAGAGCAGACAAAACCGCTAACCCCCAAATTCCCTAACTGACTGACAAAATGGGACAAGCTAAGCAAATACCACAGCGTAGTAGTTTAGACAGAGGATTAGGGTGATGGCTGTGAAGAATGAACTGGAAGGGCTGTCTGTTCAGTCAAGTGGGTGCCCTGCAGCCTTGGAGGACAATGGTCTTTCTTTTGGTGTTGGGACTAGCTGAGAGTCAACAATGGGCAAATGGCAGGGCCACAGAAGACCTGGTGGATATCATGAGGGAGGGAACAGACAGCTCCCCTGTTAGTGAATGGTACCATTTGCCCTGTTTTCACTCTGTAAAAATCCCTGTCTTATGCTCAGGAGAACTGAAGCTGTTGGACCTCACTGCTTCAAGTATAAAATGTTATTGAAAGAAACCCTATCCACTGTTTCTAGATGAGCTATGGTACTGTGAGGGGAATGCAGACTTCTAAAGCATTGCCTGGCCAATACACATTCATTTCTTGATTATTGTTGGGTGGATGGTGGAGGTTTACCAAACCCTTCTTCATCTGGCACCTTTCAGTACTGTAGGTATGCTTGATAATGCCGTGCCCCTTCTTATTCACAGCCGGCCTTCAGAAATTCGTCTACAAATTTTCCAATTCTAATGCATTGACTAATATTCTTATATTTTATATTCTTCTGTCTATCTTCATCTTTGATTTTTATCAATTCTTTGGTTACCTTGTGTGGCTATTCTTCATCATCACCTGAGCAAGTGAGGGAAATGCTCTTAAAAAGAGTACAATGAGTTCTATTTCCATTTTTGTCATCTGAAAAGGAATACCAGCAAACTCTTGAGTGGTGTGTGGACCTTGGCATGTTATTTATCTAATGGCAGTTTGAACTTGATGCTGCTCAATACTTGCTTGCTTAATGTCAGAAGAATCTTGCCTTTGACGGAACTACTCAAAGTTTTAAGTGGCTATACTAATGTATCTCAAGTAACAGTCAACCCCACTCCTTAACCCTTATGCATCCGAGCTACATTCTGATCTGGAAACAGGAGGTTACAAATATTTATGTCTATGGTCTCTTGCTTTTCTTGTTTCTCTATAAACCCATGAGACTGGGCTTTTTGCCTTGTTTACTTCCAGCAGACATGCTTTTTTTGCTGCATCAGCATAATTGCTAGCAAGCTTTGCTGTAATTAAACTCAGTTGTTGTTTGTTTGTTTGTTTTTTTTTTCCTGCAATAGATTCCAAATTCATGAGGGAATAGGGGACAACTAAGAAATTACAACAAGAGGCAAATATATTCAAAAGAGAAATTTTGGAGACGGTTATTACAATGTCATAATATGATATAAAGGGTGAAGATGAAGGTCGATATTTCTCCTTGGAAAAGTGAATGGTGACACTCAAAGATCTTTCAGACTCTGGCAGATGGTGGTTCCATGATGATATTTAGAGTCATACAGTCTGGATATCCTATCCTTAGGAGGGATTTATGCAGAGCCAGGAATGCATTAGAAGACAAGTGGGTTTAAATAGTGACCTTCAAATTAGCATCTATTAGAAGAATTTTCCACAGGGATTGCTTGGCCTAGTTTCAAACTGGAAGCTTGGGGTGGGAGGGGTTATTCTGTCTCTAGAGGTCCCTCTGGATGGAGAGAGCTGCTGTATGAATTATGTGTGCATGGCAGGCAGTGGCAGCTCCATCCCATACAGTAAAATGCTTTCCTATGCAGTAACATATCTGCTTTTGCCTCGGAGGCAGAATGTCATGTGTGTTATAGTAGTTGCTCCAGTGCTGTCTGCTCCATCCAAGAGAGGAGGTCTGAACCCATGCAAGGAGGAAGATGGCTGTAGGAGGCCCGTGAATAGCACAAGAGCTGAGAACACTTTGTGTGACCTCTCATACATGGTATTTCCTGTTGTCATTGGCAGCCTGCAGAAACATGGACTTCACTCTCTCAACTGCCTTTCTTCTTTCTGGAGCCACTGCCCAGTAGTCTTGGTAGTCATAGTCTGCAATGGGCTGTTCTTCTCAAGTTTTGTAAGCATCCTGCCATCCTGAATAAAAGGACGAGCAGGGTACTACAGATGAACCCAGCCATCTCAGTGCTAGTGGAATTTAGAGAAAAAAAAAAAAAAAAAAAAAAAAAAAAAAAAAAAAAAAGCAGCAGCTCTTCTATATATCAGATTCCTTCAAAAGTGAAAGTGATGGTTTTGTGCAGCTCCAGCTGAGAAGCTGTATTCTTCATGGTGATGTTGCAGCTGTTTAACTAGCAACAAATTGAGATGTCTTGGAATGTCTCTGAACAAATCAAAGACGGTACAGTGGGGAGGTGCTTCTGGCTGCAGGCATTTATTTTGATTAATTAGCCACTTTGGGAAGAAAGCCCTCTTGGATAGTGTTTTGGAAGTATATCTGTGGCCAGCTGAGCCAACAGTTGCTTGGGGATCTGCTCTGAGTTTGTTCTTTTCTGAGATGAGAAGTAAATGGCTGGTATCTATGCAGACCCATGGGACCTGTAGCGAGAGAAAGCATTTTGTCAAAGCACTTCCCTAGGGCCAAGGGAGGTCTTCTCTGCCCAAAACCTTTAAAAGGTGCCTACACCCCACCTGTCATGATATCTAAGCAGGCTGAGGGGTCAGTAGGCAGCTGGGAGGGAGGTGTCTGGCAGATGTGGGTGTCTGAATGAGTAATGGAGGAAAACTGGGAACTGTTTCTTACCAGATGGTCACTGCCATTATTTCCTTCCCCTCAGGAGGAAGTAGAAGAAAGGAATATGTTGCCTTAATGGGGGCACCTATCTTCAAGCAGAAGAGCTGGGTAACCTTGCAACCTACTTCACTCCTGGTTTTTATTTCTGATGGAGGCTTGTTCATGGTCAGATAAGAGTGGCATCTTGTTAAAGTAAAACAAGAAAGCATCATTGTACCCACTGAAGACTCTGGCCAGCAAATGAATTATTGAACTGATTTTCAGATTATTTAGTCCTACTGTGAAGCCCTAGCTTGTTGAGGAAGAGTTACTTGTATACTGTCAGGCAAAGGCACTGCAGCCAGCCTTGCAATGGCAAAAACCTGAAGGGAGTATGTTAGGAATGCCTGTGATGGTAATGGTCCACCAAGTCAGGGAAAGGGAAGGAGCAGTGTGGCCCACAATGTTTCTTTTTTGCTATCATTTTTATTTTTAAATAAAAAAAATAGTCATTGGTTAATTATTTTACCTAGAATTCTCTTCCTGCCAAAGTAATGCCACTCTGTTGATAGGGCTCCATTAGTCAGTTCTCACTTGATCAGAGATATCTTCCTTCACCACATTGCTCCTGAAAATTACATTATTTGTTCCTGTCTTGGCTTAAAAATAAAAATGGTGGAAGGGAAAAGGAAAGGAAAAAAAAAGTGTTGTTGTCTGTCAGGTGGTACTTAGCTTATCTACAACTGTTCTTTGGGATTTTGGACCACTTACAAAGGATGTCCTTTTTCTTTAGGGTCATCCCTTCCTTTTGTAAATCTAAGTTAAATGGTCTTGCAGGAAAAGTTCAGCATTAGGGAACTTCCACTCCTAACTATCAACTGCACTCTCAGCTCAGCACCAGTGCTACATAAACAATTCAGTTGGACCCTAATTGGCATCAAAGTACCTTTAAACTAGTCTGACAGTGCACAGGGGGCCTTAAAGGCAGCTTGAGTGTAATTTACATCTGCTTGAAAGCCTCTTTATTCTTCTTGTAGAAAGGGACTTCTGTGTAAGTGAGAATTTAGCCTTTCTTTCCCTCCAGCAAGACTGTGTGGTTATTTTTACTTATTATTTTTTCCCCCTCTCTAAACACTGGTTTGATACTGTGTGCTGTTTGAATCTCAGATTCTTAAAATGAAAAGGTTTGTAATGCATATTCATAACTACCTGAATAATGGATGTTTTTTTGCATGTTAAAATTTTGTCTTATTCCCAAGTTAGGCAAACAGATGCAGTCAAAACTGTGTCAATTTTCACATTTGAATCTGCACAGGATGCGGTGCTTTTGTAACTGAAGGACGACCGACTAATGTTTAGAAGGGTTTTCTAATCCTCTGTGCAATCCTAGAAATAGATGTTATTGAGGTACAACTTATTCAGAGGGCCAGCATGCTTCAAAAGTGTCTCTCAAACCACAGGAGAATGTGTGCTTATGCACACGTTTTCCTGTACAGATAGATTAGCTCAAGATGCTGTGTGAAGACCTTCATAATATTCCCCTCGCTGACTAGTCGTCAGATGTCTGTGTCTGGCTGCTGTTCAGCTGATGTGCTTTTGAGCTTTTGGTTGCAGCAGGTTACCGCATTGTTGGTTTTCTTGATCTCTTGGGAGCATTTTGAGCTCTCAGGCTCTTTATTTGGTTTTCTTTCATGGAGGTGGTGCCTCACAGCACTACTGTCATGAGCTGCCTAGGCTAGCGCCATTGCTCTCGGTTTCCCTAAGAAACCCAAGCCTTTCCCAAAGCTGAAATTCTGTGGGGAAATCTTGTTTACGACCTGTTTCTTTAGGACAGTGAATGAATGAATCTTTGCTTTAGCCAGCACAAGAGATACTATGTTCTAGGCAGGAAGCCACTAAACTACATGTATTTTTGCTGTCATATTTCCATCATTGTTCTTATACAGTCTGTAGGCTGAGGTAGAACTCCTCTAGCAAGTCCAGGAACCTTTCTCCGTTGCCTGTTCCCATATTAGACAGCTGCTTGAGATGTAGACTGCTAGCATCTTCTTTCTCATGACTGACATTAGATTAGAAAGAGATGTTGCTGACAAATAGGACCAGACTTTCCAAAATGGCTAGTGAGAGACTTCTTTTCTTTTTAAGTTGCAATTGCATTTATAAGTTGGTTTCTCTTCAGCCTTACGGGCAATCAAGTTCCCCATCAAAATGCCCCTGGTTTAGTTACGATGTAGCCTCTTTCTTGAGCATTGGAATGTGAGGCTGATCCTCCTGGTCTGTTAGCCATCTTTTTGCTGAAGATGGTCCATTTTGATTGCTCAGCACCGAAGTTTAAAAATCATGCAAAAATATTCTTCTGTTTGGTGCAGGAATTTTCTTCTTTTACAATATGTCAGCTTTAGTTCAATATGGAGGTAAAAACCAGCACATAGATACACCCGAGAGTCTTACCATCAAACAGCACTACTAAGCTTTATGATCTGGCAGATTCCCCATCACTACATGGGCTGTATTTACAGGGTAGTCTTATGAAAATGGACATTTTTTGCCTAAACACAGCTTTTCCAGTGCCCAGCTGTAAGGAAAAAATCAGTTCTGATGGTTATGATAGGACTAAATATTTGTGTCCTTATCTTGGCATAAGTTGTGCACTGTTACAATAACAAGCTCTAAAGAGGATGAGGGTCTCTTATAGGGGTTTGGTGCAGCTTTTTTGGCCCAGCCAGTTAGCCTGTATTCAGGGACCTTTGCCCCATTCTGTCAGGAGGAAAATTTGGTTGTAAGAATCAGACAGCTGTTTGTTGTAAAGTCCTCTTTCAGTGAACACAGAAGAAATTATTTTCTTGTGCAGAAGTTCAAGCAGGTCTGCATAGTGGACATTTTGCTTTTGCTGCTTTTAGTTTTGCTAGCCTTTTGCCTCTTTATATCCACACAAAGATTTAGCCATTTGTTCCTGGGGTTTTTTTTCCAGGTTCTAGGAGACCCCTCAAACCACAATGCTTAACTTCCATTTACTTTTTTCATGATCTTCAGTAGTTGTTTCCAGTACTTGCAGGTGCATAAAATACATGAAGAAACATTTAATTGCTCCTTCCACTCAGCTTAGCTTCAAAGAGAAACGTTTAAGCATCATCAGCTTTGGTGAGACTTGAGATTGTCTGTAGATCAAAGACCTGCAAGCTCACAGTCATTCCACCAAAGTGTTATTAATTTTGTAATTTAATTTCTCAGTTATGTAGACAGCTTTGGCATATGTATTTTAAAGTGGTTTTTTTTTCTGTAACTTTAAAAGCAGATTAAATATTGGGAAGAGGTAAAAGGTTTGTAAAAATTCAAATGCAGAGATTTGCAAGCTTTCTTCACCATGGATCCCTGAAACTTTTCTGTGAGACTAGCAGACCCTTCAGAAATGTCAAGTACATGCACTGCTCTGTGTCTTAGATCCCTCCTTTTCATAGTAATCTCAGAAGGGAAGTAGTCCACAGACCAATTCCTCATGGTGCCCTCCACCCCTTTCATCTGCAGGCCAAGGCTGAAGATTATGGCTAGAGTAGAAAAAAAGTAAGTTTTGTACATTTCTGGGTAAGTTATGTTACTGTCAGTTTTTCATGTTAGAATTGATCTTTACTGGGTTCTAAAAGGCTGTTACAAGTAAATTGTTGTTTACAGAGAAAAAAATGTATTTCTGAATTATAATCTATATGGACTCTACACCCACTTGAGAGCGTAGCTTTTTGAGTGATAGAAATCAATAGTAACTTCTCTTTCAACAAATCTAGTGAGAAATTAAGAATGAGGGCTTGTTTTGTTATCATTTTGGTAATGCTGATCTTTAACAGCTCAGAAGATTCCAGCTGTGTAAAAACACTCTTATAGTCAAGGTCAGCTTTTAACTTCTCAATGTGTAGAACAGTAATTACTTTAAATTTCTGACTCTATGAATTTCACAAAGTCTACAACAGCAATAAAGAACTGGCAATGTTCTGGAAGCTAGTGATAGGCTAAGTTAAGTTTAATAACTCTCAAGAAATTTGATGATGTCACCTTCACATTTGATTATGTCACCTTCATCATTTGATGATGTCACAGCTCATCTGGAGTGTGCTCACACGGCATGTACAGGACACCCAGGGGATCAAGCCCAGCCAGCATGGGTTTATGAACAGAAGACCATGCTTGACCAACCTCATCTCCTTCTATGACCAAGTGACCCACCGAGAGGATGAGGGAAAGGCTGTGGAAGTTGTCTACTTGGACTTTAGCAAGGCCTTCGACACCGTGTCCCACAGCATTCTCCCAGAAAAGCCAGTGGCTCATGGCTTAGACAGGAACACCCTTTGCTGGATAAAAAACTGGCTGGATGGCTGAGCCCAGAGAGTCGTGGTCAATGGAGTTAAGTCCAGGTGGTGGTCGGTCACCAGTGGTGTTCCCCAGTGTAGCGGGTTGGCCCTTGGCTGGGGGCCAAACCACACACACCCGCTCACACAGTCCCTGCCCCCACCCAATGATAGGGGAGAGAATTAAAGAGGTAAATGGCAAAGAGGACTCGTGGGTTGAGATAAGGACAATTTAATACCTAAACTACAATAATTTTGGAAATAATACTATATACAAATATACAATGTGATACACAGTGATACTGCCCCTCCCCACCGGATGACCAAAGGCCCGGCCCACTCCCAGCCAATGACCCAGAGTAGGGAGGGAAGGGGTGATACACAATGATACTGCCCCCCCCCCCCC
>VZTO01023685.1:50167-66102 GCA_013400615.1 Syrrhaptes paradoxus | reverse complement strand
AGGTTTAGGCTGGATATTAGAAAAAATTTCTTCACTGAAAGAGTGATCAGGCATAGGAACAGGCTGCCCAGGGAAGCGGTGGAGTCACCATCCCTGGAGGTGTTCAAGAAATGTGTAGATGTGGTGCTTAGGGACATGGTTTAGTGAGTTAGGTGGTGTGGGCTGGACTTGATGATCCTTGAGGTCTTTTCCAACCTTAATGATTCTATGATTCTTCTACTGCAGTTTTTTCTTCATTATCAGCTCAGTAAGGTTTAGCAAGGCACTACTTTATGAGGTGTTCCTTAAGGGTTCCCCTGAACAAATCTAGCAGGAGGTGGTGGTGGACGCTGAGGCTCTAATTCTGGGGGCTGCACACCAAAGCTCTGATGTCTAATATTTTTTATTATCTGCCTCTAACCAGTAAGAAACATCCAGCACTGAAATGCATATGGCATATCAGTTCCAAGTGCTGAATCAGTGCATTAGCTGTGCCTTAGAAAGGGCTGGTGATAAATGAGATTTCCACAAGGTCCTGATCACTTCAGATCATCAGCTGTCTTATTGTGTCTTTCGAAAGAGCTAAAACTTTTGAGACTAACTCTGTTGGAGTTATGGTAGTTGAATTCTGCCATAATTTCCTATGTGCTTAAACGTTCTCATACACTGATCAGATGCATTTAACCAGTGGTAAGATGTATTATTGCAAATAACACTTTGCTCTTACAATACATTTCATTCATGGATCTCAAATTGGTTGCATTTTAATCATGGATGTGACAACTCCTTTGTGTGGTACTTATACTTTAAAACATAGTTTTAAATAATTCTGCTTCCTCCAGTGACAGTCCTTAGACCCTCACTAAAGAATTCCCTGGAGATGGCAGAAGTTTCAAAAAAGCCATACATTTTTTATCAGCATTCACTGTGGCTTAGTTTGTATAGCAGTAGCACACGCAAATATGTTGTGGAAAGGGTCAGATCAGGTGTGCAATCTGACTGCTAAAATCTAGAAGATATTTATGGTTTATGATTAACTTTTACACATGTAAAAAGACAGATTACTCCAGTACCACTCACAGTGGCAGACTGTAGAACTGGACTGTTCTTCGAGATTCTTTCCAGTGAAAGCCAACTCCTCTCACTGACTTATGATTATTTAACTAACTTACAAAATATCTTCCATGTCAACCTACTTTAAACAAAGAACCTTGCGATCCTGAGATGTTACCTACAAGGGTTTACAAGATTTTTTTTTTTTCTCCACAATCTTTCTGAAAGTGTTTTAGCAGCAGAATTCTGGCATGATAGTAGCCTGGTGCTGAGCCCTGCTTATGTCCTTGGTGTTAAGCTGATCAGCAGCTTTTGGGATCAGGAGGGAATTTTCCTGCAGGGCAGATGGGAAGGAGTAGTTGTTGGTTGAGGTTTGCCTAATGTGTGATGCTTCTGAGAATTTTCATTGCTTTTGAAGTGAGTGAGATGGTGATGATGACTTCTGTCCCCCTCCTGCTGTTTTCTTTTCATGTGTTGCAGCCATGGGTCTGTCTCTATTAGCCCTTACATTTAGGAGGTGTTCTCATGCTTCACCTGTATGTTATATACAAAGAGCTCCCAAAATTTCTGAGACCGCGAGCATTGCTTGGTCCCAGAAGTATCATAAGGAAACCCTTAAAAGGAGGACCCTCCATTTTGTCCTTGTTTGGTTGTCCCTCTCGCATGTGATCAGACATGTCTCCTGGCATCATGCCATTCTGATGGATCACCTCTCTGTCTTAGTTTGGCTCTTAATTTAGGTAGTGCAAGTTGGAGGTAATTTTCTCTAGAAATTCTGTAGTCCCTGGAGGGAGATGTGCAACAGAAACTTTTGCAGGGACAGCAGGTTCTTTTCTGTGCAGGGTTGTTTTCTCTTCTGACCATCCAGGCAGCCCTGTGAGACATTCTAGACATCGTGCAGCCTCTGAAATTACTGGGTACAAATACCTCACTCCTTTGTTATCTGTGTTCCAGTGTTTAATGACTGATTTTGCAGTACTGTTTTAATGCTGCTGACTTCACATGCAGAACCAGAGAGCAATTCTGATTTAGTAGGTTAATCTTATGTCTGGGAAACAAAAATGTTTATTGTAACGCAGTGACATTAACACACATTTTTAGAATATGAAATAAAAATAGCTGTTTCCAATAGAGACAGTGAGCACTAACATAGAAGTAACGAGTGGCACATGCCACAGGAAAGGTGTTGTTTTTGGCATGTGTGGATGTACTAGTAGGTGTTTTTCCTGTGTCTCAAGCTGCACTAGCTTGCAGCATTACCAGAATTCAATTAACAGCCTTTTTGACGTGGCTTTTTTTTTCTTTTAGTGCATTATCCTCTTGTAGCTGTTCAATATTTAATATATAAGTCAAGTGTAGGGGTTTTTGTTTGTTTGTTTTGGGGGAGTGGTGGGAGGGGTTGTTTGTTTGTGTTTGTTGTTTTTTGAATCAGGTTTCTTTTGGAAGTTGTCCCATGGGGGTTATTAGAACCTAATCTCAAAGTTCACCCAGTGGAAACTAAAAGTTGCTAGTCTCTAGCAACTGCTACAATGCACAGTATGCATTTCTGGCTGTCCACTTCCTAGCAGGTAATTCTTTGCAATTGTACTGGTTGTACCAGTAGAGAGGGTTGAGCTTTGCTGAGAAGGCAGCCTGGCGAGTCTGCCACCCTGGCAGACCGAGTGCTTCTTGTGATATGGACAGAGCACTTCAGTCTCCAATCTTGTCAATCTGTCACCTCTCATCCGCAATAAATCTCTTGTTAAAGAAATGAAAAAGGTAATAAAACATTTTTATTAGTCATGACAAATGCTTGTCTTAGAAGAAGTTGAGAAAATAATGATTCAATTTAAATATTTATTAAACTAAGTAATTTTTGAGGCATCTTTAAGACCTGAAGGTATTTTACGATATGATAAAGCAACTGCATAATTTCATGTCATATATTACCCCAGTGATGCAGTGTTGTTCAGAAGAAATAAAACCATTCTCACTTTAATGTTTTTAATTTTAAGCTAGCCTGTCATTGCATGTTAACAGCATTTTTGTCCAATTTCTTAGTCTGCTCTCTTGTCAATGCCATCTGCTTGCTTGTTTTACCACCTCTTTAACAACCAGGTGGTTTTTGCCATCTTCATCCTCCTCCTCAATATACCCAGCAGTCCCATTTGAGTTTATGAATTTATGCCTGTGTAAATGTGTTCTCTGTTCTAAAGAACCTTTCTCCATTTCTAGTGCAATAGCTTCTAAGTATTCCAGCATCTTGTTTTAGAGCACTGACTTATTTTACTATAGTCTAATCTGCTTGTTATGCCAGCTGGTTTTGTTGATCTGTAATGTATTCATTTATGCAATAGTGTCTACTCTAGCTAAGCACTTAAAATTAAGTGTGCAGGTAGACTTGGTGAAAATAATGTGATTAGCTCAAAGCTAAGCACTTGCCTAAATACTTTGCTGGATTGGAGGCTTAGGAAAGAGAGGAAAAGATTGGTCTAATTATGTTGAATGTGTTTTAGAGCGGCTTTAACCTAATAGCTTTATCACCAGACCAACTTCTGGTTACGGATACTCAAAGTAGAATATTTCCTGCACCTTGCCAGGCTTTTCACTTCATATTTTTCTAGATCTCTCTCTCCTGGCTTTTCTGAACTATAATCTTAAGCGTGGTTTGCATAAGACAATGTAACTATGCCTCTTAGGAAGTAACTTCAGGGAAGCTATGTCTTAAAATATTGGATGTAGAAGGCAATGAAAAGCTGATGTCACCAGTTCATTTGATTTTCATGTGAGGAAAGCAAAGTAGTTATATAAGTCCAGACTGCAGTAGCCTACAGAATAAATGTGGCAGTGAGGCCAGATCGGCAAAAAAAGGAGGAAAAAGATAAAATGAATGACACAAGGGTTAAATTCTGCTCTGCTATTAATTTGGACTGAACCAGTATTAGAACTATTGGAAAAAAGAGAAGGGATGTAAACCCCTGAAAATTAAATCTGGACAAAAGATGTACACATATTTTTCCAGTTCTAGCTCTTACCTGATGGTGTTTGTCTTTTTCCATTCCTCAAATCTGGGTGCCCTCACTCCCACAGATGCCAGAGGGATTTGCAGGAGTTAGTTTAACTCATGGTCACTGTAAAAATGCCCTAAAATCAGTGTTATAATAATTGCTACGACTGCTTTCCCAAGCCAGAACTCAGTTGGACTGGCCTTTTGCTTTTCCCACTGCTGCATGGCCAGGGCATGAGGCATTGCCAAGACCAGAAAGCTACACACAACCCCAGGTGTTTTAATAGAAGGACACATTTGTTGAGTCGCCTTTGCACACCCTTCCTTTTCTGCAGTGTTTATCTTGTCTGCGTTGTCATTTCTGAAGCCGTAACAAGCTCTTTGTGGAATTCACACTGTGCAGTTTCCCGTGTGTTATTTTTCAGAGGCAAGGCTACGCTATGGTTTTTGTTCAGCCTTGTTCCTCCCTGTGTGAGCTTTTGGCATCTTTATCAAGGATGGCACTTGAGCAAATGCTTAACTTGATTGCACTGCCTAGACTTGAAGATGGAAAAGAGCTTAGGTACTCTCAATAAAGTATTAACTGAGGCAGATGTTTAATGCTTTCTAAGATGCAAACCAAGTAAGTGCTTTCTCAGAAAGATTATTCATAATTGTTTTTTACTGTATATATGTATCATGATAGGGAGAAGGAGGAAAAAAGGAGGAAATAGCCGCATAGCAGTAGACTTGTAACAGCTTCTCATATTTGTGGTTACTTGCCACCATGGTGTTTTTAGCTGAATGGAGCCTATACATAGGGCAATACAGAATCCAAGGCTTTTACCTTCCTTCTTTTTAATGGGCACAGGGCAGAGAACAGTGGGTAGTGAGCAGCTCCTGGCTCTGTGCGCAGCTCTGTCCTGCCTTTCTGTGTGTCTTTGTCCACTTTGCCTCTCTTCATCTCTTTCCTTCTGTGTCCGTTTAAATTACAAAGGCTAAAAAGGTGGGGACTGGCTCTTGCTCTGTGTTTGACCCTGTCTGCCAAACCGAGGGCACTTGCTACCCACTGGCATGTGTCAAAATGTTTTTGTAATACAAATAATTATTATGAAATTTCTATCTTGCCACCTAGTCATCTGCAACTTTGAGACTGACTGACCACTCTACCATCAATGTGAATAAAGTCTGAGAGGTCTGAGGATGCTTCCAGCTTCCAGCTTCTCTGTGTTTGACATTGGTGTCTTCAGTGACAGCTCACGTGCCAGAGACTTGGGCCCACCCTGTGGATGCTGTTGAAAGGCCCCTGAAGTGGCTCAAGGGAAAAATTCAGATAGAAGAATGCAATTTCAGGGCAGCATGGGAAACACTGGCTTTATGTCCCTATAGCTTTCATGCAACATGAGCAGTCTTCCATCTGCCTGTCAGTGCAGGGTTCACAGTGGTTTTGATAGTATATGAGAATGCAAGTGGATTGAGGCATTGGCCTTGCACGTACTGTGAGTTATGTTCTCAGCTGTGAGGCTATATGCATGCCTTCTGCTTAATACTAGTTTTCTGTTTGTCTTTTGCAGCACTTTTACAGGCAGTCATAGCTGGTGATCTGCTGAAGGTAAGTACAGAGCACTGAGTGTCCACTTTTTCACAGCTTTTTGCAGGTCTGATATACTGTAAATTTTATTACACCTCTGCTCAAAGCATAAATAGACTGCTGTAGGGACTGTTGGCAAGTGCCATTTTACAGCCTTTCCAGGAAACCCTGAATGTTAGGGGAACACATCAGTCAGGTGAGATGTGAAATTCGAGTGAATAGGATCTGGTGTTAGACTGCACCTTTCAGCCCAGGATTCATAGTGCACTGCACAGAGCAATTTGTCAGTTACTAACAGGGAAATTACTATACTGGCAAATGCAACACCGAACAGCAGGGTAGTTCTGACAGCCTTACACAGTAAAGGATATTTTATATCAGTGAAGTTGGTGGCCAAGCCCCTAGAGTTGCTAGAGACTTCTTAACTTCTACCTAGGCAACAACCAGACCAGGTAGAACAAACCTCAGCTTGTTGTTTTGTCATCTGATGGATGTCTCAAAATGTGTCATGGCTTAGTATTGTTAGTTATTAGGAGGAAAAAGGAACCAAGCAAAAATGTTTTGTGCCCAAAGTCTGAAGTTCCATGTCTGACAGTTATTCAGGTTGTGTTTTTTCAGTAGCTAAGTCAGGATTTGAAAACATGCCCTAGAATTCGGATGAGGACTGTGATTAATGATCCCAATTTTATCTGCGAGAAGCCATCTTGGAGCCATTTGTAAAAATGACAGTACTGTTAGGCCAACTCTTTGTCTGCAGGTGCTCCTATTCCTCCACCCTTGTGCCTGTGGTTGCAGCATCTAGGAAACAGTCCTTCAGCCAGCAGTCATAAAAATATTGTCCCCTTTCCACTTCTTGAAAACTTTTTGCCTGAGTTTGCTTTGACAGGGAAACTTCTTGCCCTTCTTCAGATGCATTGCATCAGAAATGATTCCCCAATGTCACAATCCTTTCCCTCTTTTCTGCAGTGATCTGCACTACAAACACCCCCTCCAGAGTTTGCAATCTGAGACCTGGCTGGTTGCCGTTTCCTGCCCGTTCTTACCCAGTGTAGTACTTCCCCTTCTGCAAGCCCTGGGCAGGGGGCAGAGTGAGAAGGGAGATCTGGGGCAGCTGAAGCCCACCTCCCTGTGGATTTTTGAGTTAGAGTTTTCTGGTTTAGTCAGAAAGTGTTTGTCTCCTGTGCTGAGGAAAAATTGTAATTTTCAGTAGAGAAGCCAGAATTTTTTATCAAATATATATATTTTAAAATATCCCAACAGCTCCACCAGAAGTGGTTTGCAAGCGTTGCTAGCAAGCCATAATTCACTGCCAGGAGAGCAGCAATGTCTCATTGTTTAGGAAATACAAACTGCTCTTCTTAACCCATATAATTGTCAATGCTTTTATTTTCAGATATTTTTTTCACTGGGGCCTAAAAGCTGTCTTTAAAGTAATATTTTATTTCATTTTATTCCATTTTTGTACTGACCTCCTATGAAAATTAGTAAATAATTTGCCTACATATTTATTTTTCTGCTCCTCCAATCTTATCCTTCTGTGTGTCGTCCTTTTTTTTTTTTATTTTATTTTTTTCCCAGTTCATAGAATGCTGTAAAAAAGGAGCCAATTTGTTAATCCAAGGACCTGATCACTGCTCCTTGTTGCACCATGCTGCCAAGACTGGTCATGGCGAGATTGTGAAATACATCCTGGAGCATGGTGAGTCACAGTGGGCAAAGCCACAGAGAACTGTACTGCAGCCAAGTACCAGTCAGGTAAAATCACACCGTGCAGTTGGAAGTACCCTCACTCATCTGTGGTCATCCTCAGAAAAATGTCCACCTGCAGCATGGGAGCAGGGGCTGTGAATGCAGTAGGAATGGCAGTGATGACTCCAGATAAAGGGAAATTGTGGAAACAAAAATAAAGAGGGCTTTTGAGGAGGATGGGTGTTTTCACAGTTGCATCAGTTGGGGGGCTGTGGAGAAGCAGTGGGATGCTCTAGTTAGAACCTCTGGCATAGGAATCCGCTGAACTAATTTGTTCTTCAATTAGAACATATGTTGCAGAAAGTATCTAATCTCAATTGAAACATTTACAGCAATGGAGTGTCCATCCAACCATTGGTATTATATCAGTATTTAATAGCACACTTGTTAGGAATCTGTGTATTTATTTCTAGACCAGATTTGCCTAGCTTCCCTTCCAACCTTCCAATACTACGTCTCTGTTAGATTCAAGACCACACGATAACTAAAATTTATGATCTCCATTTTATATTTTTATATATATGCTGTGATCATGCCATTTCCCTTTTTTCCTTTTGGCTCTTTTTGTCAGTAACAGGATTACAGGCATGCTCACACAGACTATGCAGTAATTTGTGTGTGTACATATGTTTGAGGCAGTCACATTTAGGAGTTTCTGCCTGTTGAACTGCTGTAGTCTTGTCTACTGGTTGCTGGAGTATGGTACAGTAATACTGTCACTGCTCTGTGTGCAGAGTCCCAGTGATCAGCCTCCTGCACTGTAGGAAATGTTTTCTAGTCCCTTAATTATTCTTGTAACTCTTCTCTGATTCCTCTTCAAAATATCCATGGCTATTTTGACTTATGAATGTCAAAATCAACTATATTATGGCAGTTTGTAAGTGGCAATTGGTCTAAGTGTTAGCTAATGCTTGAAAGTTACTGCAGAAATTGTACAGAGAGAAGAAAAAAGCACAACTCAAAGGAAGAGAAAATAATCCATCTGTTAACATTTGTATTAATTGGGGTGGAATTTAACTAGAGCTTGACTCCTAAATTTAGGTGTTTACATAGAGATGTCATGTAATCTATGGGTCTAAATTCCTGTACTGTTGACAGAGATCCATGACTCAGTCCATTTGCTCCTGTGTGACAGAGGCACTAGAGGGTACCTGTCCTCTTTCAGTGGCAGGTGGAAAGGAGGAGGGCATCTTTAATAGCAGCAGACTTCTAGCATGACTAGCTAAAGGGAGACTCTAGTGAAAGTAGTCATTGCAGCCCAGAAAGCAATTCAGCTGATGGTTAGCTGAGTGCTCTGTTCATTTAGCTAAACATAACTATCTAATGTCATTTGCCCTTAGAAATCCGGGATGTCTGCATGGGTCTACAAGACAATAAGGCCTATAGGAGACCCATACTGGATAGGCAGCTGGAGCCCAAGCAAGTATTCCTGACATTCCAAATGCACCCCAAGACCTGCCTTTAGGCATATGGAATGGCACAAAATATCTCTGTGAGCGACTGAACTGTGCCCCAGATACCTGACTGAAGGGGTCTCAGCTGCTACTTTTTTATGTTTAGATACCTGCAAATGGGTAGCTAAGTGTAGTTGGCCTTATATCCAAATACTGGCTAGTTTTCTCCCCGGTTGTAACAAGTCTTACCAGCGCTAACTCTGCTTCCTGTTTTTCTCTGGATTATCTCATTAGTCACGTTACATATATGTGCCTCTGAAGTCCATAGACAGACATAATTTCACTTAATTTTTTTACTGCCTTTAGTCTCTTCTCACAGTGCATGTGACCCGTGCCAGTTTGCTGTCATGACTGCCTCTCCAGGATTTTTCTTAGGCACATATACCTTAACTTACTCACAGTCTTGACCCAGTTACCATTCCTTTGGTGAAGGTTTAAAATGAAATCATTTAAGCTGGTAAGGATGTGAGCAGGGAGTCCATGGGAATTTTTGAAGTGAATCGAGAAATGTGAGGGATTACGGACTGTTAGACAAAGACAAACCAGAAGGTTGAGCAAATGTCAGCTCAGTTCCTCTCTCCCCCCTTTATCCCCAAGGATGGCAGGAAGCTTTTGCAGCTTTCCAGACATATGTCCTCTGGGCTTCTCCAAATGCATTGTTTGTTTAACATTCTCTGGGGATCAGACAGTGCATGGGACAATGCTCTAATAGGGGCCTCCTCTCTTCTCCAACCAAGCAATTAATGAAACTCATTTCTACCCTGGGCACTTTTCAGTCACAAACAAGCCCTCTTGCTGAATCATCATCATCATCATAATGTCCTTGTTTTTCTGCTGCGTTCTCTGGCATCTGGCATCTTCTCAACATTAATTAGTGTATAAGACCCGATCTAATGCTACTAGTATTTGAAGCTTGCCCTGTATCTAGCTTGTCGTTTCTGCTGATATTCACCCTTGATAAAAACGGGTCTTATTCCTGTTCTAGCAATTACCTCTGCCCAGCCATACTTCCTCTGTAGTTTGTCTGCTTCCTGTACGTGGCTGGAGATATTTAATAAGAGTTCCACTGCAAAATATCCTCCAGCACACAGCACAGAAAACCTACTATTAATCACACCAGGAAAATCTTCTGAATATCTTTAAAAAAACCCAACAACATGACAAAATCCACCATACTAGGAATTTTAACTGCCTAATGAGAAACTAGTGGGGTGAATCGAATGCAATACAGCAGTGGGGAATCCCCCCGTGCCGTAACACTGGGATTCTGAAGGAGAGAAAATGGTGTAGTGACGCTATGGCTGTCCTTTGTGGAGGTGGCCTTATGCTTTCTGAAAACATGCAGGGGACATTAATATGAGAGGTTATTCTGTGATCTTGATCAGAATGATTTCAGATGTTAATGGGAGGAAAATAACTCTTCTTAAATTAGAAAAAGCAGAGATGAGTCACACAAGGAGACTGCTGTGCAGTATCGCCAGATACTTAGCAGTGGACTAGCACAAGCCGGGAATAGCAGCTGAAGCATCAATGTAGTAGGTGTCAGGACGACAGCTGCTTACTGCTGCAGGAATGGTTGTGTTGACTGCTGTCCCTGCAAAAGAGTTTCTCTCTATCCCCTCTGCAGGAAAGGCAGATACACAGACCTATCTGTTGTTCAAGACTGCCTTCCTAAATTGGGGATCTTTAGATTTAGAATCATATGATTCTATGAAGGTCACCTTTTAAGATCTTTCTGTAGCCAGGCTAAAGACCACAAAGCTTGAAACTGGGAGCCAAGCTCAGTAGGTATCAGAACCACATCTGCCTAGTGCTGAAGTCAGCAACTCTCTCACACCCTAATGCATACACATTAGAGAAGAGTTAACTGTTGACTTGCTTAACACAAACAGAATTAGGGAGGACTTAAGAAGCTCTGTCAGAAAAAGAACCTCCTAAATCACCATCTGGATTTGGAATCAAACGTAGCTTGGGGTCTTTATCGTGGCACTTCTGAACTATTTATAATTTATAACCATTATACAAGATATTCCAAGGTGTACCTTCTCCTTGTCTTCTCCTCTTCTCTAGAGGCTCAAAAGACAAACAAGAATTCTGTAGTTCATCTAGGGTATTTTAATTTTAAACAGAATTGAGGAAAGGAGTTTACAGTTGCCTTAGGAGTTTGTGGTGGGAACTTGTGGTGGAACAGTCAGTCAGTAAGGCATCCCATCCTGAACATTTCTGTGGCCTCAAACATCAGTGTGCTTGCTCCATGAGATAGGATCCTCTGCTAAGAAGGAAGCTAGTTTTCCTAGAAGGCACAAGGTATAAAATAGTCTATTTTAATGTGTAAGTTTACCAAATTTTAGGTCAACATGACTGGGAGAGAGCTACAATGGAAGGCATGCTCCCGTAGCCTTACTACCCGCTATGTTACAGTGGAAATTCTGAGCTAAAATACATTAGCAGTAAAAAACACACACTGTTCATCTTCACATCAGGTAAAAATCAGGAGTGTGGAGTTGAGGGAAGGCTTGAGGTGATTCTGACTTTGCAGATTACTATTATTTTAAACAGATTCCCTCCTTGAAGGTAAGGAACCAAATCCAGTTTTGTGCCCCAGGCAACAACTTTAATCAAGTTATCAAACAAAGAGAGTTTTGACAGATAAACACCCAAAAATGATGATAATGTCTGACATTACTGATTAAAGCAAATACCCTTCTTCCCCTTTTCCATAAAGGACTGACAGGGCAAGGGACTGTCAAGGGTTAATAGCTTCAGGTCTCCTGTGGGTAGCTGTAACCACATCCATTGGAGAGGGCTGGGTGTGCTGCTGGCCTGGAGACCCTTTGGACTGCATGGTGCTGTATATTTTGGAAATGTCTCTGAAATATGGTCATTTCATCTCTCTTTTATGTTGTAGTGAGCTCAGCTAAAGGGCAGCTGCTTTTGAGTGTCCCCTTCCTTTCCCTCCTCCCATCTGCAGCTCGGGCTGCTTTGCCTCCTGAGAAATTGGAAGGCAGAAGGAGAGAAGGAAAAAAGTTAATAATTCTACACAGACAGTGTATCGGAGATGTTAAGGAAAGAGAGTGATCTCAGCTGGGCTTCCCCTTGGTGTGTCATGCTTTTCAGCTCCTTTCATGCGAACTTCTCCCCCCGCTCCCCCATCCTGCCATTCTTTAGCTCCCGAGTCACTCTCTCTTTTTCTCTCTCTCTTTTTTTTCCCTCCCTCCACCTCTCCACACATTTCTATCTTTTGTTTTTATTTCCTCCCCTGCTGTTTTCCTTGATAGAAATCTCACTCATGCATTTCCCTTCCGGATTTCTATTGGGTTATTTTGTCCTCTCTTTCTCTGCGCCTTGGTCCCCTTTTCTTTCTCTGCCTCTTGTTCCAGAGTAAAACAGCCGCCTCCCTGCTGGGTCAGGATGACAGTGCCGTTAGCTTTCCCAGTGCCAGCCCTTCCCACATCTGTGCAGCCTTTGTCCCGGGGCAGAGAGGGATTTGGAATGGTCGGTTGGCAGCGCCAGGGAGACTGATATAAAAATGAGGTCCAAAAAAGAGGGGAAAGGGAATTAGGAGGAGGGCGTGAGATGGTTTAAGAGAAGCACAAGTGAAAATAAAGAAGTAAAGGGCACAGCTTAGGCTGTGTGCAAGTTGGGACATTCCAGCTTCAGAGACGGGCCAGAAAGAATGAAATGAATGAATCCTGGTACCATGTTGTGCTGCTAATCGATTACCCCAGTATCTGGCCCTTATGTACGACTGGGATGGAGTTGGGGCACTCCCATGAAATGCTTTATTTGGGGCAGTATCCAGGAGAGCAGCCTTTGCGCACAGGCAGGATGTACCTGGCACCTCCTCAGGTCTGTATTTGCAGGCTGCCCACTCAGTCCTCAGTTCCTCTCTCGTAGCCTTGCTATTTCTTCCTGTTCCAGAGGAGTTTTTCTTCACCCTTGGCTTGCCATCTCTCCAGACTCACTCTGCCCCAACTTCTCTTCCCTCTCAGGTCATATTCTTCTAACTTCTCTCAATCCTTCCTCCTAATGTTTTAATGCCTTTTTCTGCTTACCAGGGCAAGTACCTCTATGCCCAATGAAGCCAGCCCAGTCACCCTGTTCCTCCTTTGCATCACAACCTTCCTTGTCCCATCCATGAACAGAAATAATAAATTACTTGGCAGTGCCTTTTCTAATGTGCTTCAGGCCATTCCTGGTTACCTGTCACTGGGATGTGGCATTGGAGCAAGCCATGGGGAATTGCCTCTGTTTTTTAGATAACAAGATTTTTCTCCTGGGAGATGTAAAGAAGTTTTTTTCTTAATCTGTGAGTTTGTTTTTATTTTTTTTTTTTTAGTTTCTCAGGCGTTATCTTTTTTTTTTTTTTTTTTTCTCTGAAAAAAAGGTCCTGCTTAGCTCCCTATATCTTTCTTTATGCCTGTGGGAGCTCAGGGGTCGGGAGAGATTCTTCTTTTTGACAGGGAGGAGTGATCACACAACTGCCAATGTGGAGATGAGGATGTTTGGTGCTAGAGTCAGGGCACTGTGCATTAAAAATTGACAGTGGCTAATAAGTTTGGAGAACTGCCATGATAGGTATGCAATGCCCCATTCACTGGGGACTAAGCATGCTCCCTTTTTGATCCCCTCTTTCTCATGATGGCAGAAGATGAAGTGAAGAAGCTACCTGCAGCTCCAGGAGCTAAGGCAGCCAGCTGCCCCCAATGATACTGCATGTGTATGTTGTAAAAGCAGCGAGGGAGAGACAGGCTGCTCTGATCCCTTTTGACACACACTCTGAGTGAAAGGAGTGTAGAGAAGGTTGTGTGTAGGCCTCTGTAAGCAAGTAGTGTGAAATTCCTCAGTTTCAGGTGAGATTTGCTGTAAGCTCTTGAGGACTCTTGAATTTCAAAGTCAAAGTGTGCTGAAGAGAAATATTCATGCACAGGAAGGAAAATTCCTGTAAAGTTTCACTGTTCCCCTTGCTAACTGCCCCATACCATCTGGCACTACACTCCAGAGCAGTGGAGAGAAGAATAAGCCAGACTGCAAAGGGGAAAGTTTTTCTCATTTCAAATGCTATCCAGATCCTAGCCTTTCCATATCACTGTAATTCAGTGATGGAATTTGCTGCTATAAACATCTGCCTGTAGTGAATATCAAGGACAAAAAAACATTAGCATAAAAGCATTATTTTGTCACACCTAACAAAAATCTTTTTTGTTTTTCTTAATCTTACTTTCCTGATCATTGCTAAACAGTAGAGTACAGGATTTGCATATCAATATAAAGACCTCTGGGAATATTCCACCCTGATCTACATTCTGTATAACGCTATTAAATGGAGTAGCACAGGGATGTCATTCAGGACAGAATTTGGCTAATTTCAACTTCCTAATGACATTTTCCCTCTAGTACTCACAATAGATTTTAACTTGCAATATATCAGAGTTTCCAGTATATCAGCATTTTCAATGCACTGTACTTATGTGAACCACTTAATTGAGCAAGGTGAAGAGTGAGAAAATAAACTACATGAATATTCATTCCCAGTATAATTTAGAGGCAGCCATTCCCTGCTGCTGGCACTCCAGCAGTGACTGTGCATTCAGAATTTTGCTAGTGCAAGGGCTCGCACAAACAAGTATTACCTTGGAAGTTCAGCATATTTGTGCAAATAGAGCTTTCAGTTGTTTTCACAGAATCACAGAATGTTAGGGATTGGAAGGGACCTCGAAAGATCATCTAGTCCAATTCCCCTGCTGGAGCAGGAACACCTAGATCAGATCACACAGGAACGCATCCAGGAGGGCTTTGAATGTCTCCAGAGAAGGAGACTCCACAACCTATACATATATTTTATATATATTTTATATGTTTTATATATTTGCACCAGAAATCTTCTCCTCGTAGTCGTACTCCTCTAGTCATGCAGACAAATGCTATATGACATATCTGACTGTCTTTTGCAGGTCCATCTGAATTACTGGACATGACAGACAGTGAAACGTAAGTACAATCTACTCTGCCCTTCACATTATGTGTGTTACTCTAGCAGCCTTCTCCTGTTTTTTAAGTGCAAACTTTCAAATAAAAAAAAGCATGTAAAATGCCACATCTCTTCAAAAACAAGCAAGCAAACAAAAGTCCCCCTAAACTCAAACAGCAACCACCTCATATGTGGCGTTCTGGACTAAAATAAATGTTTATTGAGGAAACATTCTAGAGGAATACAAGTCCCGCTCTGTGTTTTGATGTTTCCAGAATCCAGTTACTGGGGAAGCAACCTGAAGGGGAAATTCCAGAAATCAGGAAATTACTTTTCTTGCTCTACACCCTTTCTTTGGTCTCTTCTTGATTCATCTAGAGTGCTCTGCCTTAGCTGTCCCAAGTGGTCACAACCTCTGCTGTTGAAGATTTATCTCAAGTACTTAGAACCTCAATCACCTCTGTTACTATTAAAAAGAAAAAAAAGTGTTTACTTTCCAATTACCAACTACTCTACATCTTGTTACATAATCAAGGTGTCACAAAGAGTACATAAGGGAAGCATGAATAATCCTTGGAAGTTTATGGGATAGATGGGAAGCAAAAGTAGCCTTTTTCATAGGGGTTAATCCTACTGGTCCTCATCCCACAGTGAACAGAGAGCACCAGAAAAGTTCTGCACCAGATGCATGTGTGCAGTCCAGGGGTGATGGAGTCTGGATGGACTGCCCATTTCTTTTCATCCAGTAGCATAGCACAGCCACTGAAACAAAGTGCAAGTGAACATGGCTATGAGGGCTTCCCTTTACAAAGGTCTCTCTACTGCAAACTCCTGAAAAGGGAAGGTTCAAGCCGTGACTGGTAGCATGAATTTGTCTTTTGATCCTCAGGGGGAAATCAGATAGTATCCCATTCTGAATCTAATTCTCATGCATCAGAGGCAGATTGATTACAAGGTTGCCTATTAATATTTCACAGAATCAGAATGTTAGGGATTGGAAGGGACCTCGAAAGATCATCTAGTCCAATCGCCCTGCCAGAGCAGGAACACCTGGATCAGATCGCACAGGAACGCATCCAGGCGGGCTTTGAATGTCTCCAGAGAAGGAGACTCCACCACCTCTCTGGGCAGCCTGTTCCAGTGCTCTGTCACCCTCACTGGAAAGAAGTTTTT
>VZTO01023685.1:6292-45002 GCA_013400615.1 Syrrhaptes paradoxus | reverse complement strand
TTTTTTTTTTTTTTCTCTTTTTGTCTTTTTTAAAGAAGAGTGATTGTTGTGGCAGAGAGGGAGGAGATGAAAAATATATTTTTTGTTCTGTTCTCAATAATTCATTTGATATGAGCAAAATGTTTCTTTAGCATTTCTTCCTCTGGAAGGAAACTATATATATTTGTAATCTATAGATCAATGGCGACATGAAATGTATTTTGTCTTATTTTCTGTCTTTACCTTTCTTATTTAAAAAATAAAATATGAAAGCCAAATTCCTTCCCTTGATAATCATCCAGGGGCTTGTGGCAAAGGTCAGTATGTGTATATATTAGAACAGAATTTAGGAACTGTTAAAATAAAAAAATCAGAGTATCATTTTGGTGTTTGTGAAATTTCCACAAGGAAGATCCTCATGCTGTGGTTTCATGGTAGGCCTTGCATCATTTCCCAGCTGTGAGGGAAGACATTGCTGTAATATTTCTATATATTTGATAAAAAAATAAGAATTATATTAATATTAGTTTTATCTTTTTGCTTTGTTTTACTGAAGTGAGAAATGGAGGAAGCTTCAAAGACACCGGGGCTGGGTTCTGTCCTGTGCTGAGGCCAGACTGGTGCCTGGGCAGAGGATGGTCAGATGGTCCATTGCAGATTCCTCATCCTTTAGTCCCGTGAAGCAAGTGGAGTGGTAAAGGCTTGCTCTAGTCCCAGGTAGCTTCCAGACGCCAAGTGGGAATTATGATAAGGGAGCTGGGTCTGGTCCCTCTCTATTGCCAGTGGTCCTCCCCCATATGAGATATCCCTCCTGCTCGGGGGGTTGTCGCAACAAGGAATGGCTCTGAAGCAGCTCAGCAGGATGGGCAGATTTCCTGAGCTCCTTTTTGTCATTTGGACTGCTCAAAGAAGCTTAGAGCACACGAGAGAATCTGGCTTGCCTTTTTCCCTGTCAGCTGGAGTATGATGCTATGATCAGAGTGAGCCCGTTGTGCCTCTGGAAAGCTGCCCGCCCTGTGTGCTCAGAAGGAGGCAGTTGTTGTAGGATGAAAATAAACCCCAGCAGTGGAGGCAGGACAGGAGCTGGCTGTACATAGTGCCTTTAATGTTCAAGGAGCCCCAAAGCACTGCACACGTAATGCATTAGATACTGGCGATGTTTTGTATTTGTAGGTAACAGAGCATGTATGTTGGTTTCTGTAATGGCTCACACACAGCCGGGAAGGTCAGAAGCTGGGTCACTGAGGGAAGAAATTTGGGGCCAGGATGCTACAGGATTATTTCTTACCCCTTGTCAAGTGTGATGGGATTCTTGATTTTTGGACGGCCACCAGGAGCAGGCAGACTCTGAAGCAGTTAAAGGTGACACGTACGTATTGAATCTGTTGAGCTCTTGGGGTCTAGGTTAGTACAGTATCATTGTGTCTGCACTGTGCGGGGCCCAAATTTCAGTGTGCAGCTGGGAACCCACTTAAATCACATGTAAAACATTTTGATTTACTGTGGATGTGTCTATTTATGTGTGTATATTACTATATATATGTATATTTATAAATATCAGTATACATATATATATAGACTCACATATGCACACACACTTTTAGGACTGTGCCATTTGGATGACAAAGTATCTAGGGATGCTCAGCTGCTGGGGTTGCTGGACTGACAAAATGTAATTTTCCATTTTAATTTGTTATTAAAGGGGACCCTTTTCAGTAGAACTGAGGAGCTCCTGAATTGTTCCATTGTACTGGTTTTACTATCTCATTTTGGAGTTAAATGGAGGGGAAGAAAATATTTATAATGTTGATAAAATAAACTTTTATTATTTAATAGCATCAGTTATTATTGTTTCATGTTTCAATGCTAGAGATATCTTTGTATGTTATCCAAGACATGACAATGTCATACATTTCCCACTAATTATAGGATTCCTCAGTATTGTGAGGTGTGAGGCCAAGTGACCCATGTAAGACAGGAGTTCAAAGGGAATTTTGCCCATTACAAAACAGGCCTCAGAATCCAGTGGCTCTTTCACTATTTCACGTTATGGCTTGTCTGCGTTTTAGCACTTTCAGATGTCTGTAGATGTTTTTACTGACACCTGTCACCCTTGCTTTTCCCCAGCAGCAGTGGAATTGCTGTCTCAACTCATGGTGCTGTAGGCTGGGTTTGGACTACACGAAATGTCCCCTGCTACATGGGGGCTGTCGTAGAGAAGCACCGTAGACACAAAGAAAACAGAACAAAATTGATGTTTTGTTGCCATGGGTCTTTCCAGTTATGTTTGTGGAGCTGGTGGTGTTGTGGATGAATAGATGTGGCACATGGCTTTTCTGGTGGTGTAGCTGTGGGAGGCTGGTTTCAGTAGTATTTAATGGCCTCTTTTGCTTATTTTTGTCTTTGTCTTTGCAGTGACAGTGACACACGTGGTAGTTAAAGTAGCTAACATGCAACCTCACCTAGAAGGTGGCTAGTTTCCTTTCAGACATTCCAGATGCCTCCTGTGGGGGTGTGCTTATGTGTAGACCCCTCCAGTATATCAAAAGCATGTTGAGATGATCTGACTCTGGGCAAAAGCTATGAAAAGGGCAAGGTACTTTGGTAGCCTTAAGCTTGCTGGGAGTTTAATGGTATTCAAGAAACGTATGGACGTGCTGAGAATTTGGATGAGTTGAAAACACTTCAAGGACAATTCTGTCCTTGCACTCTGTGTACTCCAAGAAGAAAGCAGTTCCTAGTACTGTTCCATCTGAGGTCTGTCATTTTCTTTCCCCCATTTTTTGCTTCTTTTACACCAGACTAACATCCACGGAGAAGTATTTTATAAGAATGGTGTTTAAACTTGTTGAAGGTAACATTTCTGTCGCCATTACACCTGTTCTTTTCCATTCATCAGACATTTTCCTCTCTTTATTTTCCTCACTGAGCCTGAGCTAAAGTGACATTGGGTTATTAGCTTCCTAATTAATCTAAAGCATCAAATGTGAGTATCTTCAGTCATTTCAGCAGTCCTGGAAACAGCTTATCATGTACCTGTGCCTTTCAGGATACCTGTGGAGCTATAGGACACAGTATTACAGGGTTCATTGTGGTACTTGTCTTTTCGTTTTGCTTTCTTAACAATGTAGGCAATTATTTTTCTTAGCAATGCAAAGCTACAGCTTTAAAATCCCATGAGCTGATTGCCAAAAATCTGTTGATTGCAACAGTGACTCGCTAATGCGGTAAAAGTGACGTGCTAGCATATCGATGAAGATCGGAATTTTACGTGGAGGATGTGTCTCGAGCTTCTGTGCTTTAACTTCCTTGGGAAGTGCAGGATGCAGATCACGGCTGCACTGTGGAAATGCCTCGAGAGGAGCTATAACCCATCCCTTCACCTAGCTCTTGGGACAAACAGAATATAATAGGGGTCAGGATGTCTCAGACAGACTGCAGCAGCTCGGCACTTGGCTTGGGCTGCCCCAAAGTAGACCAAGTACTTGGGCAGTTTCTCACTTATTTCTGTTTAAAAGCTGGCCTGGGAGGGATGGACTACCCAGCAGTCAAAGCAGTGACCACGGCTAAGTGTACTCCCAAGTTGTGCCATGGCACCATGCCTCTCCGGACTGCCTACCTGAGATCTCGGGGGCCTCCCTTTCCTTCCCCAGCATGTTTCCAGCATCACTGCCCACAGTGGTGCCCCCAGGGAGCAGCATTCTCTCATCCCCTGTACATGTGCACTGGAGCAATGGCCCCTGCCTTGGCCAAGGGATTTCCTGGCTGCATACAGTGCTGTTCCTGCTAAAGGGGAAAATTCCCTCCCTCGGGCCTTGATCACACCAATAAATTCATTACATTTGACTGCAGTGATTAGGCAGGCTTCGAGCTGAATAAGCTTACTGTATTCAGCCATCAGAGTGGATCTTGTCTCCTGCCTTATTTATAAGGTGCCACATTCCAGACTCAGCTGCAGTTTCTTGTTTCTCAGACTCCTTTTTTTTTTAAAAAAAAAAAAAAGGAAAAAAAGACAATCTATCCTATGCAATACACATGTATCTAGTTACCCAGAGAGTGGGGAAGACAGGCAGCTCATTTAAAAAAAAAACTCATTCTGATGTAGCGTGTGACAACTTCTAGAATCTAAGCAGAGAGATGCCTTGCAACAAAAGCAATTGTTTCAACATAAACACATCTATAATTCATTAAATGATTTTAGGCCTAATCCTCCAAAAGCAGTCAGCATATGCTCCTGGGTCCCCTACATGGAGGAGATTTTGTGAATTTAAGAAGGCAGTGATTCTCTTGACACACATACAAGACGGTGAATATCTGAGAAAGTACAAGACATACTTTCTTCAGAAATTTGTTCGTATGATGTTGCCCTTACCCACTAGAAACAGAACCCTGATTTGGGAACGCTATTTCAGAGTTCACCAATATGTTCACAGCTCCAGCATTCATGTACAAAGGAAGTAGATGCTGTAGCATTTTGACGTGCAAGAAATAAGTAATACTTCTAACAATATAGTACTACATGTAATTACTTCATCTAGAGACAGCCTCCTTTTGCTGGCAAAGTGTAACACCTGGCTCTTCAATTAGTCCGTGTCTAGGAGGCTGCTGGATGTGTAACCTATCACTCAGTGAAGCGTGTGGCGGCAATCCAGTGCTCCATTATGACAACTCCTGCAGCAATTATCTTACTGCTAATGCATGAGCCACAGTAGCAATTCATTCCTTAGTGTTATGCTTTATTTTAATGAGAAAAACAGCCGCCTGGTTCCAACTGACTTAATGACCTTCAATTATCACTTTTTCTTCAGCCTGTGGCCAAGCAGAGGGAGAAGGCAGTCCCTGTTCTTCCATGTATTCGGGAATCCAGGTCCTGTCTAGGAACTGTAGGAACCAGTTAGGTTTGTAAGTATGGAGAAGCTCAAGTAGCTCTTGAGCTTGATGCAGCAGACATGAGTGATTTCTACTTGGCTAATTAGGCTCTAATACATAGTCCCACTTTTCCAGGACTTTTTTTTCCTGTATGACATTCACACTAAAAAAAATGAAAGAAGACAAAATCAGAAAAGCAAAACTAAGCTGGTCCCGGAGAATGGGGACCCTACAGAATGTTTTCCATAAGCATTGCGATTTTCTGGGTAAGGAGAAGCAATGCTAGCTATTGAATATCACTGGAATGAGTAATTACTTACCATAATTAGATGTATTCACTTCCATTAAAGTGAGATGGGTGCGTTTTTTTTCTCCAAGCCTGCTGCTCCCAATATTTACATCATCCATCTGCAGGGGGCATCCCTGTGGGCATCACCGCACAGGCTGGTGGGGCACACCCTTCTGTTTGCAAACCTTGAGGCTTAACAAAGTGAGACAGGACCCCTAAGTCTTACAATGACACCTCTCCCTGCTCCTTAGCCATACGGGATGTTTCATTGCAAAGAAATGGAAACAATGCCACATCAAAGAAATGATTGCTGTAGGCTGCAGAGTGAATACCTGTCTTTCCTCTCTTGTCACCTGCTTCAGCCCTTTTCCCAGGATCAGGTATTTTCTTGATCAGAATGGGAAAACTGTTATTAGTCTGCCTGTTTTAATAGGAAATGGGTGCAGTTACGAGCAGTTTTCTCCTGTGGTCCTGCCACTGTTGTGATAGTGTCCTTATCTCCATGGCATGTGGGAGAGGTACATTCATGTCAAAGCTAAGAAAAAAGTGAGCTTGCTGGCAGCTAATGGGAGAAAGGAAATGGAACATAATTTTATTTAAATTTGATTTTAAATAATCTTCAGTGCTCTTTGCTTTTCCTTCCCCTTTTTTTTTTGCTCTGTCCTTTTCAGACCTTCCTTACCGAAGTCTTTATTCTTTGATCACCTCCTTTCCTTAGCTCATGCTACCTTCATTTTTGACTGGAAAGGTCAAAATCCTGCTCATGCGCTTGCCTCTGGGGCACTTCTGCTTGATGAGTCCTAGATGGCTGGATGTCCTTTGACCATGCCCAGACATGGGTAAGGAATGTAGAAAATCTGCTGGACTAGGGGTGAGTTGGACCTGCAGCACTAAAAGCATCTCTGAGGGCAGCTGTAAAGTCTCAGGATTAAGCAGATGGGAAGCATGATGGACTTGGGTATTTCACACCTGAGGGCAAGTTTTCAACCTTTTCTGACTTAATTTTAATATCAATAGGAAAAAAATTGTCTACTCATGTTCCGTCCTTTTATACTTTTCTGGTTAAATAATCTTTGCCTGGGCAAAAATTATTGTGTTGCTCCATGATGTGCTTGTAAAAAGTGTCAGCTGCTTCCAATTGGTGAGTAAGTGTGCTGTCTCTTGTGCAAAATGTCTGGCCCTGCTACCATACGGTTTTCTGCTCAGCATGTATCTCAGAAAAATCACAGGGAGATGGCAGGGGCTTATCAGGTTTTTTGTTCTGTTTACATGTCACTCCAGAGCGATCCTCCTCCATCTGCCTCCTTTGATCATACAACAGCTTTGGGAGGAAAGAAAGTAAGTGGCTGAGCCTTCAAAGCACTAAGCAGCTCTCGGGAACCTTCTCTCTCTCTAGCTTAGTGCTGCACCTCACAGATCTGGGGAAAGGGGGGGATGCCTTATGTGCAGAAAGATCCAACTATCGCCTTATTGGCAAAAGGAATGTCTCTTTGGAGACCTATTCCAGACACTCCACCATGTGCCAGGTGGAGTGTAAAATACATGCAGACAGCAGTAAGCTTGTAGGAGCTGCCTTCCATTCCTCTCTTCCGAACTCTTTTTGTTTCTCTTGCTGGTGCTGGGGCAGGGGGCAGCCCCAGGATGGCAATTCTGTTTCCTCTCAGAGCAGCTGGCATGGGACTGCCCTTGGTAATGGGTGACACCTAGCTGCCCTTGCACCATTGGTTGCATATGCTCCGTGTCCTTTATCGGAAAATGAAATAATCAAGGGTTAAAATCCCTTTCCAAATGGACTCAGGAGCTGCTATCCTTGGCCGCTGGCCTGTCAGGGTGCAGCACATTGGGGAGGGGAAGATGGAATATGACTGTCGGTGTTTCTTTGTAGAAATCTCCTCAAAGTGAAAAATGCTTTCACAGTGTGAAATGAAGGTTATTTTTTTTTTTTCTGCACATATTATTTTGTGCTGTCATTTTAGATGCATCTGGCTTTTTGGAAGCAGGAAGCTTTTGAAAGGTTTCAGAAAGATTAGCCAGTGATAGGGCTGAGGGCTCGTGTTCCACGTCTCCCACACAAACCTGGCAGTCTGTGGTGGTTTCGGTGTCCTCTCGGAATCAGTGAGCAGAACATTTTGCTACAAAACTACAGGCCTGCCTTTGTGCTCCTGTTATTGCTACTTTGCTTATGCACGGCTTTTAGAACAGCTATGGCTTTGCAGCCTTGCATTGGGAAAAAATCAGAATGCACTGTGGGGAAACGTGATTCTCCTCTGGACACGAATACTCATCAAGCTCCAAGTGTGTGCTAATGAAAATGCAACGTACGTAAGGACTGCACCTGGTTTATGAGACTGTCACTACTAGCTCAGGGGGGATTTATTCTGAGCAAGAACTGACCTGTAGTTTTATTGCAAAACATAAAGGTTATGCAAAAAATGGTCACTGTTTGTTAATATATTTCTGTCTTATGACAGCTTACAAGTCTAACGGTGTTACATGGTTGTGTCACAGAATAGGGGAGGCATTTGCTGTGTGTTATAATTCATCAGCCTGTCTCTGTGGAGGTACTGTGGTCAAAGAGATAGAGCAGAAGGTAGCAAATTAAGGGGTTGAGGTTTTTATTCCTGACACTGTCATTGAGTCAGTTTGGGTAAGTCATTTAACTGTCCCATGCCTCAGTTTCCTAATCTATAAAATGAGGATAATATCACCTCCCCATACACACACAGGTAAGGTGCTCTGTGTTGTGAAGCCAAAAACCGCTAGGTATTAACTATTTATGACCTGTTTGTCACACTTTGTAGTGTCGCTCCAATATAGTATCCTGCTTCTTTTGGAACCATTATTTGAAGGATGGTGGGAGTAGCCCTGTCCTATACTTTTTTAGTTTATCTGGCTTAAATTGAGAGTGCTGATGGATAACAGGTTTCTAATGAGCTACTTTGTGCTTCTCATGCTTGATTTCCATGCTTGAGATGTCTTGTATTAAAAATTTTAACTCAGGTTATATTCCCAGTCAATGAAAACATTCAGGTGGTTGCCCTCCTTTCAGAGAATAATATTTTGCTGAATTTTAGAGCAGCTGTATTCTATCATATTGAGTTCATTGAGCATGGAGTGTTTCATTTGGAAGAGCCCATCTCAGAAATACCTCTCTCTGTCACCTCTGTCCTATTATTGGGGTATCACAGTATTTTTCCAGCAGCCCAAAAATCCCCGCTTGAGTAAGTTTTGTGGGAAAAGAAGCCAAACATCTGAGGGAGCAGACTCTCTGGCCTTCACTCTAGCATCTCATCTGGCCACTTGGCAAATGAGAGATGAAAATTGATGAAGAACGAGGACAACAGTTAGTGAAGAGTTAGGGAATTTGAGACGGCTCCTGCAAAAGGAGCAAGACTAAGAAGGAGTCATCATCACATGGGGTGATGATGAACAGGCCCGTGATGGAAAGGCTGAGTTTCCCTTGGGTTGTATAGTGGATATTCACTTGCCCCTTCCTGGAGATGATGGAGGAAGGATAAAGGACAGCTCCTGATCTCCTCTGCACTGAATTCACTCTGGGTGAACTAAGATGTGACAGAGGGCAGAATCAGGACCACTCCATAATGTGTTTAGCCCCCTTAGTAAAGCAGTAAATTCAAATAACAAACGCACATATTATTCAGCCAACATTTCATGGGCATCCAGAATTCCTATATTTGTACATATCCTATTATCTGAACCCACATCTATTCCAGGAGTTGTAATAACATCACAAAGGGCTCTTTTATGCTGCCTGACCCCATGCATAATGCCCTGGAGCTGTGCATCGTGAGGCTGCCAGCTGGCAAAACGAGTCCAAGGCATGCAGCAGCACCCATGAAACGAAGCTATATGTTTAACAGAGAATCAGGGTCCAGGTAATCAGCAGTGAAGGGGAATACATGAAGGAGGAGGGTTTTTTTTTGTAATAAAGTGAGAAAGTGTTTTTTTTTTTTCCTGATTTTCTTGCATTTCCTATTTATACAAAGTATCTTGATCACTGTGTTGCTACACAAGATTTTAAACTGGGGTGAGGAGGAAATCTGTATACAATGAAAGAGCTGGTTACTGTTCCTTTTGGACACTTTTTCTGTATTGTGACTTGTGTGGAAATGTACAGAATAAAAGTGAAGAAGCACATGCTTTGGCTGGGCTGAGTTTCCTTGTGTTATTTGCCAGTGGAGCTGGGTTGCTGCTTCTGGCAGAGCAGTAAGACTGGTGTGACTTGAAAGACGTGAAGAGTTAGGAGGAGCGGAGGAAAGGGGTGCAAGGCTCAAAATTCTGTGTGTGTGTTTGTGTTGGGCAGGGAGTGGATGGGAGGAGAGTGTTAGAACTTTGGATAAGCCAACTTCAAGCTCATAGTAACAAGAAAGGTTAATGATACCCTTAATATTTCAGGGAGATCTTCTCAGTCCCTCAGTAAACTCAGATTGTCAGCACAGCATCCAGTGTGTGCAGGAGAGATCCAGCAGAGATTAGCAGGACTGTCATGTAGGCATACAGGTCACTTCCGATCTTAGCTATGCATCTCAGGGGTGTTTCTCCAGCACATTCCCTGATTCACCCCCCAATTTAGCTTAGGTTCTCAGTTTATCCCTGTTTTAGACTAACACAGTAGCAAATAACGGCTGTTTGTTTCTGCCCAGAAAAAAACATTTTTGAAGACATTTTTGTCATGGCCATTGCTTGCTTTCTTGTCTTGAGCAGCTGCCCTCCCTGCCCCACGCAGGACCTTCTGCGCTGTTTCTGACACCAAGTTTTCGTGGCCTCTCTCCTGTGCAAGTTGATATTTCCTAACAGTTCCCTTGCCTCTGCTCCCATCCTGAAATTGTATTTCTGAATTATTTTGTGATGTTCCCTTTGCCCTGTCTCCCTGGGACGGTGCCTGCCACAGAAACACCTCCCTCGCACATGGTTCTGGCTCCCGGCTCCACTCCAAGCCCTTTGATGCTCACCGCTCCTGCCAGCAGCAAGCTGTGTGCTTTTAAAGGATATTTTAAGCCCCCTTTTCCTGCTGTCTCAGACAGCCTAGGAATTATTATTAATAATAATGGTGCTAAAAAGACTAACTGTTCTGTCTGTGCAGGACTAGCCGGAGCTGGATGAGGATGTAGTCCACTTGGGAGTTACACTGGGTCTTTCTGCAGAGTGAGAAAGCGCCACCAAACACCGCTTTGACATTCATAAGCACCGTGGTTCGAAGCACTCGCTTCCCTGGGGTCTTTCTCAGTCACAAGCTGAACCAAATGACTGCCAGCTGCTCTCTGGGAATGTCCGTGGAGAAGAGACGTTTTTTGATGTGCTTGGAGCTGCCCTCACAGCAACATCTGGAGGTGTTCCACCACCTGCAGACAGAGCTGCTCGGTGGTGTGTTAAAAAAAAAAAATGAGAGTGCAGCTTGACATCCTACCGGTTTTGCACCCCAGTTTCTTGAATGCGTGTGGCCTTGCACGTGTGTGCAGCTCAGAGGAGGGTGTGTTAGTGGCTCATCCACTGTAACCTGCCCTTGCTCTTCAGCATTTCAGCTATGTTAGCTGCTTCAGGGCTGATTTCTAGCCAACTTGCTGTACAAAAATCTTTCATAAAGCTGATGAAATTCATATATATAGCTATATATATACATATATGAAAATATCTTTCTTGTAGGCTAATGCACTTATCTTAAGTGGGGAATTCCCTTTTTCATGCAATCTCTCTTTACATATGAAAGGTAATAACTTTTAACTGTTTCTTTAAAAAACTAAGCCTTTCATAGTAAGAATGTAACTTCAACGAAAAAAAATACACTCTTGGGAGAGAAAAAAAAAAAAAAAAGAACTCTGGCAGGAAAAAAAAACCAAAACCCCTGCAGTTTCACTGCAGCCAAGTGACTTCAGTATTTCCATGCAGTTAATATGTGTTTCTTTCTCACAAGGGATCTTCTAAACTAGTTAGTGATGCTTGTAAGAGATGTTGCCAAGGTTGTTAAGTTTAAAAAAAGGTAAATATTGGAAGAGGTCCCATAATTTTGAGGTGTTGGGTCTCATATTTTCACGTTCAAGGGTTGATGTGGGTACATGAGTATTGCCTTTGCTGCCACATTAGCTCACGGCAGGCGTACCACAGGACAAGGAAACCTTCAGAGCAGCTCCCTCTCTTCCTCTGCCCCATCTGTCCATAATCTTAAGTGGCACTAGGGATGTGTGAGTGTGTGTCTGTGTGCGCGTGTTTGTCAGGAACTATTTTTATGTGAACATGGAGTAAAAGTGAGGGTGCCAACTGCATGGATCCTGCTGCTCTCATTCAGTAAGGCAAGCAATCCCACAGGTAGGAAGGTGAGCTGTGAATCCCCAAACACAGAAAAATAAAGATTTGGTGTCCCACGGATATGAAACAGGAATGAGAGGAAAGCAGGAGGCTGCTGACCAAAGGGCTGGTGTAGGTCAGCTCAGGGAGATGTTCTGTTATGCTGGACAAAAAGTGGAGGGCATATCATAGTTGGAGGGTTTGTTTTTGTTGTTTAGTTAGTTTTGTAAGGTTGGCAGATGCAGAAGAGATTTAAAAATGAAATGGTGAGATTAAAAAAGTATCTCTGAATAGTATTTTGGATCCTGAAGCCTCATCCAGCCTGAACCACTATGAGTCCAACAATGCTGTTATGTGATTCAGACTCGTGTTTGGTGTCTTGAATTTGGGGTTTTGTTGCTGACATAATTAGCCAGCAGGCTGAGGATTGTGTTTGCTAGAAATAGGGTGTGATTACCTGCCTGCTCCTGTTAATGCATGTATGTATCACATAGATTTCTTTGCTGACAGAACTGGTGATAGTCTAACAAGCTCTGGTCTTTCTCATTCCATTTATGAATGTATATTTAGCTCTGGGAGTGTTGGTGTTTTTCTAATCGATCTCCGTATCATCCCTGAAGTAGGTAATATTGGGATTAAAGACACCATATAAATTTAATGGGTTGTTATTCTGGCTGGTTATTCTTTTTCCTCATTTTCCCCTTTTGACTTTTACCAAATGTAAGATGGAAGGGCAGATATAATCAGTTGTGTCGAGATGATTGCAGAGTAAGGGGTCACTGGACAAATAACGCTTTCTCAGTGCAGCATAGCTATTAGAAGTTCTCCATAGTCTTTTCAGTCACTTAGGCTTTTCCATTTTAATTTTAGCACAGTAATGTGCTATCTAATGTGGCAGTGAGGGCCTGAAATTTGATATATGTTCACAGATGTGACCAGAATTAATGTTATGGTAAACCAATGGACAGCTTGTAGATTGAATGTCCCCTAATATAAAGCCATGCGAGCAGTATTTCTGTAGGTGTATGAGTGCGTGACTCCACTAGTCACCCTGAAATTCTTATACTGAATTTTACTTGCAGCGTCCCTCTCTAAAAAGTGACCTCCTCTTGAGAGACCTGGTTGAGTATTGCAGTGCCCTGCAGATCATTTGGGACTTTTTCTCCCCCTTGAATAATGAAGGAGGTCAGATCTGCAGCCAGACGTTGAGCATCTGTGTGCATATGTGGGGTAAAGAGAATAAAGGTTAATTAGGATTACAAGGCACTGTTTGATTTGGAATATTAATACCATCCAACCTTTTCATGTTTAAGATTTTCTTTTTAAATCTTCTATAATTTTCTGTATTATGATTTTGAAAAGCCAGCAATACAGTATTTGGATTAACCTTTTTTTTTCTTCTTCATATTAGCAAACACTGATAATAATCTTTCCAGAATACAGAGTCACAGACCCTTCTAAATTACAGCCTTTTTCAGCGTCTCAACTCAGTCATCAAAAAAAAAAAAATAAAAGAGACATCTGTAAAAATTGCTGTATGTGTGTGAAGGTCTTGGATCCAAGGATTTAGGAATGGGCAAATAATTCAGACACATTGTTGCCATTAGCCAGAGGGAGTTTCTCTGATTTAGATTCTTGCTACCTATCTCTTTGGGAGATGAAGCTTTTTGATGTCTGAAATGAACTTTCTGCTTCCCAACTGCGATGCTTAGTTATAATTGTTTCAGATTTTCCCTTTTGTCTTAGGTAGACATTTTGAACCTCCTTGTTGGTGCTTCACTTCTTTCCTAACCAATATGAGAGGTTTTATGGCTCGTTCCCATGTATCCTCACTAGGTCACAGAAACAACACAAGCAATCAAAAGCAGGTGACAGTGGGCTTCCTTTAGACACACAGCAAGAGATGTTTTTTTCTACTCATGTGGAAAGAAAGCTCACTTAGGTTCTGCAGCCGCAGCATTTAGTCAACACTTGATGGATTGTTTCACAGGGAGGGGAGATAGATGCTACAAATTTGGTATATTCTCTGGTGGCTTTGCTCGCATGCAACATCCTCTTCTACTAAACACAGCAGAGCTCCTTAATTGCAGGGGGTAAGGTTTTTTTTTTGCTCAAGGTTTCTAGGTCTCCTACCACTGGGAGACTTCCTCAAAGCCTTTCCAAGTCAGGGAATCTCTAGTTAGTGTACCTGCAATTATCTGGGGAGGAAAGGAAGCGGCTAGCTCTCACCGAGTGTCTGATTGCCTTCACAAATTGTCTTTGCTGTTCCTAGGTATCTCGCATCAGAAATGGACTTAACTGCACCTCCTGTTTGATGTGAGAGATGGGTTATGGCTACCAGCTGTACAGAGATCTATGAGCCTGCTGAATCCAAGATAGATATGGGAGTCACCATGAGTAACCTCCCGCAACAAGGCTTTAGAAAGCTGTCTGGATCACAAAGGTGCAGTTTGGCAATACGCAGACTTTCATGACAAACCTGCTTATTAAAACACACACTGAATGTCTATTGCTGTGAAATATAAACGTAGGCTAATGGGGCTAATATAACCTAGGTTGGTGGGGACGTCTGGTCCAATCGCACGGTCAAACCAGGGTCAGCTCTGAAGTTAGGTCAGGGTGCTCAGGGTCAGATCCTTGTGTTTAGGACCATTACTGAAGTCTTACCAAGGCCTTCATTGGGTTTATGTGAAAACAGAAAGAAAGAAAAAAGTACTTGCTATAAGGAACGGAGAGCATGAATAGTCAAATGAACTGTTACTGCCTCTAATTTGCTAATCTGAGGCAACATGAAATGTGTGTGACTTGTAGTCAGGGACTGAACACACCACAGCCAAAGAGAGGTTTCCACTTACTTGAAGGCACCCACAAAATAACTGCAAGTTCTCTAGATCCCACTACGTTAACTTCACATCTGGCAAACTTTATGGTACTATGTGTCTCCTATTGAATTTTCTAGTTTCTGCAGTCTCTCTTGTGCTGAGTGTTGTTTCATGAACTTATGCACTTTGCTTTGAGTTGTTGGGTTTTTTTGTCCCCTGAAGCTAAAAGTCACATCCCTATTGTGCAGAAAATAGGAAACAGATTTGTTCTTCTCAAATGTGTTGGGTCTTTAAATGGAAACTGCGAGGAGAAGGAGGGGACAGCCTGCAGCCCTGCCACATTCTTTCCATTGATACACATGACACCAGGCAAAATCTGGTTCTGAGCCCCTAAACCAATAGATATGGAAATGTTTTCTCTTTTGTTTAGTTTTTCTTCTGTCCTTTTTAAAGCAAGCATAGTGTTGAAAAGCACTACAGGGCCTGGTCTAGGGCTTGTGTCCTCTATTAGTTCATAGAACAAGACAGAATTGCTTACCCCACAAGTTCAAATACCGCTGTACTGGCCAACAACAACAACAAAATTGTTTTATCTCAGTGTGAACTAACAGTTAAAAAATTATCTGCTCCAGGGTACAGTTGTGTTCATGCTTACCCAAACGTGGCTATGGAGAAGCAGTGTGCTTGACTGGAAGAAGCAAAATACAATATTCAGGCAAGTAGGTAAGTAATTCCTCATCTCCCTGCCATAAGGGGATGAGGTGTAGGCTCCTATTCAGGTGTCATGCTGGGGACACAGTTCAGCAGTCTGACCCAGGCCTCAACCACCACTGTCTTTCAGTTGTTTTCTCTTCAACATTTTCTTGCATAACCGTGAAATAAAGGAGTCTAATGAGGTCTGGTGCAGTCATGAGACAAAAGAGTAAGCTGTGCTACTGCTGTTTGTCATGGGAGTGGGCATAATGCATGGGAAGAAACTCTGATGGCAGAGTTCGTGTCCTACACATATACAGACACAGGCAAGCTATCATCCAGAGGCTTGAACTTAGGCTCAGCATTTATTTCATGTACTAATTTTAAAAAGTAAATGCTGGATTTAACTTTTCTTAACCATCAGTTTTACCCCTAGTATATAGTAGGCAATAATATTGATGAAGCTTTCAGTTCTCAGATGAAATGTGCTACAGTTATTAATAACAACTGAATAAAACTAATTATACTTGAGGCAGAGCTACTGTTCTAAGCCTTCTTTTTTTCATTTGCATCAACATTTCAAACTCATCTTCTTGAAAATAAACCTGCCCATTCTTGGCTGTCACTCTGAAGTATTAATTAAAAAAACCCCACAGCACCACAAAAACCTGCTCTCCACCACAAAGAAACAAACCTTGAGCATAAATGACTAATTTCATCTGCTTCATATGTTAATTAAGAAAATGCTTTTCAGAGGTCATAATGCAAAATTTGGTATAAGAATGGTGGTCAAATATAGCAGTTCAGTCTCATCCCACATGTAAAGTATTGATGAGATGTAGGAAACAAGACCTCCTCAAGCTGGAGGACGTTTAGTTAACGACTTTTGCAGTTATGAATGTTAGAGTTTTCACAATGTTGGTCAAGTAATTCTGCACACAGGGAACAGGAAATCACTTTCCATTTTCCTTAATTTGTCTTCATTTCTTAGACAGCCTGGGCTTAACAGTGGTCTGTATTCTGAAGTGGTTCCAGATTCAATGCTCTTCCTTTTCTCAACTGTCCCAAATAACAAAGCACCTGAATGTTAAAATGGTATTGTCAGCCTTTCTCAAATTCTGTTCAATAATCTTAGTGGGTGAGATTTGAATTTTGAAAAGTTGTAATCAGAGGAGAGTTTGAATTAATAATGGTTTTGTGACATCTTGAGCAGTAGCTTGATGTTCAGTGAATCCGAGTACCTGTTATCCTGAAGTTTTCTGAACACATTATGGCAGCCTGAGAAGATGTAAATTCCAATGGATTTACCTCTTGTGTTTTGTTTTTTTTCTTTAATAACAGTAAACCCAGCAAAATTTGCCTTAAATGCCCTTCCTAGATCAATTCTTCTAGCTAAGTGATAGGTAATTTTTCTGACTTGCTCATGCAGATGGCTTATTATGTTACTGGGGAAAATCATAGGTAAGAATAGGTGCCACGGTGAGGAGAGTTTGAATGCATGTCTGCCTATAGTCTGATCTGCGCATTCCTTACAGAATGAATCTGAGTATTAGACAGGCTGTGGGGAAAAATCCAGCTGTGAGGCTTTATACAGGATTGAATAAAAATGTTATCCCTGTTAATAAACCAGGACTCCATGAAGGACAACTTTTTTTTTTTGGCCAGATCAAGTAGTGTATCAGTTTGTAGGGACTTCTCCCATCTTCACTTTTCAGTTTAATGAATAAAAAAACTCCACAACAAACACACTTGCTAAACGAGTTCATAAATTTCCAGCACTTCTTTCATCATCAGAACAACCAGCGGAAAACCATTATACAAGGAGCATTGAATTACACTTTTGATCTGGTCCTATGACTATGTTTCAAAATTAGGTGTTAGCTTTTTGACCAACACTGGAGGAATAATTTGAGACATAAAGGGAGTATCATTTTACAACATTCCAAAACAATATTTCAGCTGGAAAATTAATGGTACCTGTAGATTCTAGAGTAAAGGCAGGCAATCCAACTATGAAAGTGCTCCTCATTTCCTATCCCTGACAGCTGAAACAAAACAGATGTCACAAAGAAAAAAAAAAAGTTAATCAAAATCTAAAACATATCACTAAAGAAAAAGTTCAGACAACAGCAATGCAGGGTCACAGACTCATACAAACTCCTTGCTAAAGACTCATGTTTTCTACCTTCTGAAAAAATATGATGGAGGAAACATTCATAGGCAAGTTATACTGGGAGCACGAGCATTTTGTTAAACAGTGCAAACATTTCATTTAATATCATACTGCCTTTAGGCAGTTAACTGCAGTTCCTAACACAAATCTTGTGTTGTTGTTGCTTTCAGCTTCTTGACGATGGTGCAATTTCTAGATATGCATTATTTACAGTGTCCTAATAGGATCTTATATTAGCATCATTTGGATAAAGAGAAGGATGCAAGTTATTTAAAGATGGTGGGAAGAATGCTGAAGAGGGTGGAGATGCAGAGAGAGAGAGATCAATCTAACTGTTTGGAAAGGTCTGCTTTGCAATATCTTATTGTTTCATCCAAATAATTGGAAAAGAAATAGCCTGGGGATGCAAAAACAATTTTGAAGAGTAGAAGTACATGCAATCTCTTGTAGTGTTGAAAAGCAAATTGAAAAACAAGAATAGTGCTGCTTAAGTACAAGTTAATCTATTATCTTAGGTTCTGCAAGCCCATTTATAATTTCATCAGTAACAGTGTACACTAATTATCATTAATACTGAAATTAAGACAGACTACAGATCTTAGCTAAGATTGTGTTCTTTTGTTTTGCACATTGCATATATAATACTAAAAGACTGTGGGGTTTTCAAAAGGCACAATGTTCCTGATAAATCTCAGAAGACCATCCATTTCTCAGTAGAAATAATAAGCTCAAAGACCAAAAGAGCTTTAGGTTGTACAGAGTTACCCTGATTGTTCTTGCTCCTCAAAGGAGAACCAAATAAGTTCAATCAGTCCCACCTCCTTTTAAAATCTCCGTAATTTCACTCTAAAAATGAATGGTATAGACAAAATTATTACCAGCAATAGCTATAGTGGTTTTGTCAAAATAAGCCTGAAATTAGGGTTGTTCAAGTGATGTCAGAATTTGTTCTTCAGGGGAGAACAACATGTGATGTAAGTACAGATATTTTCTTAAGCTTTTCTCACTGTATTGACAGTTCCAAGAGTAAAAAATGTGAAGAAAACCCTCATGAGACAGTCTCCAAATTTTTAACACTTATATATCATAAGTTGATATTATAGATTTTAACACATATTCTGAATGTTTTCATTAACTTTGGATGTTTTTAACACCCTTTTAACATTTATATTCTGAACTTTTCCTGTAAAAGCGGGAGTGGAAGAATCAGAACTTTCTCTCCGTTGTTTGCTTGTTCACTTTTTGCTATTGAAAACTGCATGTCTAATGCAATCACATACTGCTGGGAACTAGATCTTCGGGGAAAAACTCGTATCACTTGGCAAGAAGTGCTAGGATTGCCTGTAGTAGTCCCGTACTTTGACATCACTATGAAATCTTTAACGTGGATGTTAAAGGGTTGTAGTGTGTTCATGTACTTATTTATTTTTTAACAACAACCAGTCCAGGTCTATGCTTGTGAATGATGTGAATGATGCCATGTTTTGTTAAACTCCTGAGCTTGAAAATCTAGATCAACCTGACACTGAAGCCAACAGCATCCCACAGGAGTTTCCATTAAAGATATATATGTGCTTTGAGAGGGCCATGCAACTGGCTCAAATCTCAAGCAAGGAATTGCCGGTAAGTTAAGGACATATGTACCTAATTTTGTTCTCATTGAGGGAAAATCATGGCCATTACATTAATTAATGAGGCATTGCACATGTGCAGGTTATAGCTGTTCGTCTTCCAGTTCCTATGTTTCTAACAGACATTTATGTCGGTTTCTCATTATGCGTGTGTGTTTGTATCTATACATTATTTATCTCCTAAATTTCCCATTTGCCATGTTTATTTCTAAAAATGGTAGAAAGGAAAGGATGCTACTCAACCTTAACATGATTTCACTTTTTATTTCACTCTCCTGTGAAAATATCTCGCTAGTAAGCTGTCACTTGAAGGGCTTTGCAACCCTACCATCCTTGGGAGGGACCATTTTCAGGGCCTGAATTTTATTATGTCCTACTTTATGGATGAGTTGCTGTTACTTCAACAACTGTCACTCTCAGTGCAGCCTTGACTTTACAGTGAGTGCTACTAGCTAAAGTGAAGACAAAACTCTCCATCAGTGTATTCAAGCTTGTACTGCAACCATTGAAATAGTGAGCTGACGAGCTCAGTTGTGGACTGAGGCTAAGCCAATTAAGTCTTGGAAGAGCCAGCTATAAAGAAGTCTTGGTAATGGCATTTCTGAACACGTTTGATAATTACTTGTCAATATTATATTTTCAGTGTTCCTTTTGTTGCTGTGGTTTCACTAAAATTCATAATCAAGGATTTATCTATCTGTTCTGCACTTGCACCGAAGGAGAACATCTCATCATTTGATTGCACATGAGGTAAACTTGTCAAAACCACTTGTATCTGTCTTTATATGTGAAGTTTAGCATCATCATAATTACACAGGTGAACCCTTTACGAATTGACAAACAAATCATTTTAAAAGGTAAGAGAATATTTTGATGAGTGGAATTTCTTTTTTTGTTCATAGATTCAGCTCTGAGTTGTGCTGGTTGCATCATACTGTGGATGCAGAGAGCATCCTAATGGTCATTCCCCACAATACTAGTAATTAATTCTTAAAGAAATATATCAGAAAATATTTATTTTAATTACATAAATATAATTAGAATGAGAGGTACTGATGATTACCACAGTTTTACTTTTAACTGGGAAATGGTTGCCTGTTATGATTCAGCTCCTAAGCAAAGGATCACGATGCTTTTCATTTTCCAATCACTTGCCCGCTATGTAGTTAGTGCCTCAAATTTTTTATCACTGCCTCGTCACTGGTAATAAAATTGACCATTTTGGTTCAGTGCCTAGGGGAAAGCTATTTAGTACTACAACTGATACTAGCTGACTGTCTTAACAAAGCCTCAAGGACTTATTTGGTGGGATTATAAATACTACCTTCTCTATTTCTAAAGACAGAGCACTTAGGCATACAGGTATAGTGTCTTGAGAAAAAAATAGGTATTAGCAAGTCAAGCTCTTCCTGAGAGAAACTGAAAGAGAAAATTGCATTTATTGGTTCTGTAATTTTCTTCCAGAAGTTTGAAACTGCATCAAAATTTCAATTTTATTGGTTCTGTTGCAATGGAAGAATATTTTGTTTCTGTGTTTTGCTTTGATTTTTACACAGAAACACGTAGTGACAAAAAATCCCAGAAAACAGAACAAAAAAGGTAGCTGTTACTCAGCCCTTCAAAATAAAATGCCATTTTGTTTTGGTTTATACTTTACAAACTCTAAAACTAGAGTGAAATGAACATGTCTGTTTATATAGAAAAAAAGCGATAGTATGCTCAAAGCAGCAATTTTTTTAGCATAGCTAAGATTTTTTTTTTTTTTTAATGTAATAGACTTCAAATCCTGGATATCTAGGACTTCAATTCCCAGGATTGCCAGCACAAAAGAAGAAAATAGTGAGGGAAGCAAACACATGAACGGCACTCTTTTAAATGCTGGGGATCTGGAAAGGCCTGCTGTGTTGCATTATATTTGTGGATTTCAAACTGCAACATGCAGATGTATGCACATGAATAATTTTGAGCACAAGAGCTTTAATCCCCTTGTGGAAAATAGAATCAGTCAAATGTGTAAAGTTACAACATGTATTCGCAGTGTGGTGATTGAAGCTTAAGACCAAGTTCTGGACACTGACTGTTTTCATATTTCTTAAGTTTTTGGCATATGTGCATGAAAGAATAACTTTTCTGGGTTCATGCTCTCTGTTTGCCTTCTTCTGCATACATCTGGGAAATCTGATTTTTTATATATCGGATTACTTTAATACTACAGAGAGTGAGATATGAATTATTATTTTTGAATGCCATGGATTTTTCTGCTCTAATTATAAGACTGATAGTCTCTGTGACAATACGCCTGCCATCGTGCAGACTTGAAATGAAAGACAGAGTGAGAAGGTACACAGCTCAGAAGCCGTTGATTTCAATCTTCGATGCATTCACTAAATAATTCAGTATCAGTAATGGAAATCTGATCTTAGTGCAGGAGTGGGAATGCTGGGCGCTCAGCTGCCGGGGTTTGGCAGCTCAGTAGCTCGGGAACAACAATAGAGCAAAAGGTGAAAAAACCTTCCAACTATTGTCAAGTTCTCCTCTTTGCTTTTCTGGAATCATGTTACATCTTCTGGGAGCTGCTGTTGATGGTGTCTAGGGGGGGAGAGAGAAAGAAATTGATATTTACAGTGTACCTGAAACAAACACAGCAAGTGCAGCCCAAGCCGACCTCTTAAGTGGTGCATACGAGGTGGTGTTTGCTTTTTGAATAGTACAGCCTCGTTCCGCTCAGCAGTGGGACTGAAAACAGTGAAGCGCTTCTTGGGAGCAAATTGCATATAGACTTGTCCTCTAATTTTTGTATTCTGAGCTTTAGAGTCAGAATTTTTCAAGGGCATCTTTGGGAAAAAAAATGCAAACTCCTGTCAGAAGCTGATGAGATCCAAGTAACTATCTCCTTTAGGTAGCTTGTTAAATGACAGCCTAAAAGTACTGAAAAACCCTGCTGGGGAAAATTTGGTTCTTTTCGAAGGAAAAAAAAACCTCAGTGAGAGGAAATTTATTATAGATGGCTTCCTACGTTTTGGCACAAACCATGTCTAATGGTGGGAGCTTCTTTCCCCAAAATCCCCTTGAACATTTACTGATTGCTTTAGGATTCTAATCGGGATCTAATACTTTGGACAGTTTAGGAGAGCATTTGCATGAGGCATCAATCAGATGTCCTTCATAACTTCCTATAGCTCTAACCCTCACTTTTCCTTTTTAACAGAAGATTCAGCCCCCTCTCTCTCTTTCATTAGGTTGCCAGTTTTTGGTCTGGGTAGCAAAGAGGACACATGAAAGTAGAAGTTGGACTTCTCTAGCTGCCAGTCCATTCCTCACCTCTCTTTTTTGATTGTAGTGGAATCAGCAGCTGTAAATAAATGTGGAGGATTTTAAAGATAAGTATCACTGGCAACCTGCAAGCAAATTCTCCTTTCTAGGTTATCTCTATGTCTAGACTAGAAAAGTAATAGTCAAAAACTATTCTTTCAGTATGGATTTGTCTATATGCCACAAGAAATGTAGGTTAGCCTGTAGTTCCAGGCACCACGTAGGAAATAAAGCATTGGCTGGAAAACAAAGTCAGGAGAGATGACACAGCAGAAAAGTTCTTGAAATAAATGTCTCCAACTTCACAGTTCTTTTAATAAGGAAAATACCCCTGTGGCAAGTAAGTGGTCATATCTTCCATCCATCCCCTTTCTCCATGCTGTCCTCTTCTTTCCCACTGGGAACCAGCACAATGGGCACCTTTGAGGCTGAGATGAACACATAGTTCACCACCTCTTCTGGGAAAAAGAAGTTACGTTGGTCCTCCCAAGATTGCTGTATCCACTGTCTCACCTCCTTCTATGTCTTTACAAGTTCTATCTCAATAGCAAAGGTTCAATCAAGAAATTCAAATGTTATACTCTATTAATATCAAAGGTATCAAACACAGTGGGAAGTTTGGGGCAAAGAATATCTTTCTATATTTGTACAGTGCTTATTGCAATGGAAACCTCAGTTGCACCTCAAGGTGCTGTTGAGACAGAAATAATATTACCATTTAGTTTTTGTCAATCGAAAACCGAGATACTTTTTTTCAATCACAAGTGCTTCAGACCATAATCTGTGCTCTGAGCAGTTGTGTTCAATCTCCTCTGCAGTTTTATTTTAGACTTTCTGAATCAAAACCTAAGCCATAACATACAAAACTGGCTTCTGCGCATGTAAACTCAGTTTCAGGAAATTAATTTCTGAGGTATGGAAAACTAGGTGTGGAGAAAAGTTGTGAGCAAATTTGGCATTGCTTCTAAAATTTAGTGGACAAATGAGGCTTCTAATGTCATGCATATCTTTGTGAAAAGCAGTTGCTTTCTGCAGAAAGTTTCCATTGTTTTCTGAAAAGCTGAAAATATTAAGTTTTCAGTGTTTTAGCTAAGATTCAGATTTCTGAAAGGAAGGGAAGAAATCTCTTGATGTACCTTGCTTTGTTTTGGTTTCAATCAAGATGAATTTACAGATCAGCCTTTGTCCTCTTTCCTACTTTATTACTCAGACATAACTGACCATCTGAAATGTACTATTGTGGTTGTATGGGGAGACTTAAGGGCTTGAAGTGTCAACTACTACCACGTGTTTTTTGATGGAAAATGTCTTTCTCTAAATGTTTGTAGTGCTTAGCACTGTGATGCCAGGATTTAATTAAGCCCTCAGGAAGGTGCAAGCTAGCTATTAAGGATCCGCTCAACTTTGCATAGCCTGAAATGCAAATACGAAGTTTACTACTGAGTGCTCTTTTCCAGCCATTCAGCTGCTAGTAAGAATATTCTCTCCAACTCAAGCCACCACTCTACACTGCAAATCAAAGTTGTTGTTTTATATTATGTCACTTTCATTAAATCTCCCTGTGGTGCAAATCCCGAACAGCCATGCCAGAACTAAACACATAACTGTGTGACGACGAAAAGAAGATGCCAAGTTGTGGATGGAAGGGAGTAGTTTACTAAGAAAGACTCCAGGTGGGTGCAATTGCCCACGCTGCGACTAGCAGCACAGTACTTTTCATTGTCACAGACGGTAGGTGTTAGATGATGCAATGTGTACGGTGCCAGACAAATTACTTTTTTAGCTCATTCCTTGGGAAACCGGAGAAGAATCTGAACTGGATTTCTGTGCAGACCTGGAGCAGGAGTTGCAAGCTGCACCCCCAGCAGAGACCCAATCAGTCAATGGCCTCAGTCTTTCAAATCAAGGCAGAGACTTACTCTGGGGATTGGGAATTATACAGAAATTGCCTGGAGTTTGGAACAAGTCCACTGAGTTTTAAATTAAGCTGTGGATTGGGGACCGCTCTTGTTCAATAGATGTAATGAACCTAAAAGTTGGAAAACCCTGCTCCTAAATGAAAGCCTTGATATAACTCCAGCAACCGCTACAACCAGAAGTGTTGAAATAACATTATAAAAGTTGTTCTCATGGCACTAGTTTTTTGTTTTGGTTTTTTTTTTTTTTTCTTTCCCCCCCCATTCCCGCACTATTTCCAGTCCAACACAGTCACGGTCTAAGTGGCAAGCTGGAAATCAGCAAAACTAAAGTTAAACTTTCCAAAGAGTACCCGGGCAAAAGCTGGGGATGTTTGTGCCTGCAAAGGGAGATAAAGACCCCCCCACTGCCCTCGTCTTCGCACACCCCCCCCCCCCCTTCCTCACGGCGGCCGGGGGTACCGTGAGGATGAGGATGTGAAGCTGCCTGGGTTTACAACCCTGTTACCCTCCCCTACACCCCCCCCACCTCTCCAGCCCCCGTCGGCGGGGGTGAGGCTGCCCCGCGGGTGACCCGCCCGTCGGGTGCGCCCCCACCCGCCATCACATGAGGGAGCAGCAGCGCCCCTGCCTCCCTCCCTTCTCTCGCTTTGCAAGCCCCGGACTCTGCTGCTGAGTCAAAGCGCGGATCAGGTTCCCTGCCTCCCGTATAAAAATCTTGGCGAGAAATCTCCGGTGGGAGAGAGAGAGAGACGGGGAGCGGGAGGAGCGGCGGGGACCGTCCGTGGGGAAGCGAAGGGACGCGCTGCGGCGGTGACAGCAGCAGCAGCCGCTTACCGGGGACATTCGCGGCTCGTCCTTCTCAGCTGCGGGAGAAGAGCCTTTTGCCACCCGAAGTAAGTCCGAGGGGGCGGTGGAGGGCTTCGGGGGTCCACCCGGGGGATGGTGCGCCCTGCCCCGGCTCCAGGGGACTTGTCCCAGTGGGGCTCCGCAGTCCCTCACCTCTGCCGGGGAGAAGGGCCGTGGGGCTGGGTGGGGGCTCGGACCCAGTGTGGGGGGGTGAGTAGCACCTGCGGCCCCAGAGACACCTGCCCCGAGGGTCTGCGGGTGCCGGGGAATGGCAACAGGGTGCCGGGGGTCCCCGCCGCGCTTTGGCGTTAAGTGGGAAAGTGTCGGTAAGTGGGAGCGTTAGAAAGCCAAGGCAGGGTGTGGAGGAGAGAGGTGGCGGAGGCGGACGTGACCCAGCGGGGAAGGGAGGCAGGAGTCCTCGGGCTGGACAAAAGGGCAGCGGAGTGACCACGGAGCGACAAATCCCCTGCAGGTCCCAGTTGCCCTGTGCCAGGAATGTCACGGCTGAGGCTCGGGATAGTGAGGTTAAATTGTGCCCTCAGACCGACGACTTTAATTGATATTTTTTCTTGGGACTTTGCCTTCTTATCCCTAGTTTATTTCTGGTGGAACAACTGAATCTAGCAAGTGCTGATAGATCTATTTAAAACTGCTGTTGTTAGTTTGTGCCTTCCCATTTTTTTCTAGAGAGATAGGTTGGGAGAAAATCTCAGTTAACAATGGTGAAAAGAGTTTCCTCCTGTTGAGTGTAGACATTGCTCTGCCCCTGTGTTACGCTCTCCAGCACTAAGGTTTCTAACTCCTTACCCTCTTTCATCCTTTCCTTTTCAGAAGCAAGTAGAGTGTTTTGTAGGGGAAAGGTAGCCTTCATTCTTCAGGAGCTCATCTGCTCTTGTTCCACGTTCCAGTTGGCTGTTGCACACTTTTCTACACTGTGAGCGGTTTGCCTTGGCGGTGAATGCCTACTGTGAGTTAGCTTAGTGATAAGCTCTGAAACTAGATCCTAGGATGTAAGCCCTAGAGACTAGTTGATTTTGGGGGAAAATTGTGAAAATGTTTGTGACGTACATTAAATCTTTCTCTGTGAGATGAACCTGAAGCCGTGGATAGTGGTAGGTGTTTTAACTAGATCCTATTTGCTCAAAATGACTTGTATTACAGTGGAAGAATGCTTTACCTGTGGCTCGCCTACTCTTGAACTCTCTGCCCTTTCCTTGGGCCTTGATTTTTTTGAGCTTTTAGCAAAGTTCAACTTTTTTGACAAGAAATAGACTGTGTGTAACTGCTTGTATAGGGAGATGGAGGGAAGGGATGGAGAGAAACAGAGAGAAGACAAGGGCATGGGAAAAGTAGTTGTAATTAAATACTTGTCTTTTGCATTTTCTGGACAGTGTGCTTGAGCTGATTTACAAAGCAAATTTTTTTTTTCTGTGCATTTCTCTTTCTTCCTTGTAAAGAAATAAGAATTTTTAAAGAAGAAAAAAAGTGTGAACTTTTTGATTAAGAGAAATGGTCCAAAGGGAAGAAGGAACCTGTGTATTTGTGACAAAATTTATTAATTTGCTGTAATAATGAAAATTTGAAAGTGAATGGAAGGGTACTCCTGGAGAGGAAAAAAAAAAAAGCAGCAACAAAAACCCTGCTGCATAATTTAGTGACCCTTCCTAAAGAGAAAGCAGGCATTTAATATAATCCCGTCTCTAAACTAAGCTAAACTCTTTCATGAGTTATTACTTATGAAGCTTTGGAAGAAACTGACGGACAGAAACTTAATGACTTTAGCGTGCTCCAGAGCAAGCTTTTGGGTGGAAAAAAAAGAGAAGCCAGCAACAAATCTTTCTTTTACAAATGGTAATTATTTGTTTATAGTGTAGAAGCCTCCTAAGAAAAACAGACTTTTTGCAATTATCCAGATGTCTATTACCAGTTATTTGAGATGTAGTCTGTGGCTGATATATCCCTGCCAGCAGAAGGATGTATCAGTGCTGCTATCCCAGTGCCATATGCCTGTATTTCTCTATGCACATACCGACACTGAGGACACTTTGAAGGCTTATCTTATTCCTGACACAGGTGTACTGATGAATGTTTTGTGTGGATTCATCTTTCTGTCACTAATGTGAGTATAGTTGACTTCCAGCAGTCACAGCTCCAGCAAGGTACTTCCCCGGCACATTTTATTTTACTTCTTGGTCATTCTGGGAACGGTTGTTCCAGGGTCCTCAAATAACAATTAAAAATAATCCTTTGCAGGAGCTCTGAAAATATACTTATTTAACTCATACTCTTTTGTTTGTGTGTTTTTGTGTCAGGGAAGGTATGATTTATCAAGCGTTATAGTGTAACAATTGTTTTAGTGTAACACTAGGGCATTAGGGATGGAGCTGGCATTCCTCACGAAACCTCCTGCTCTGTTGAGGCCCCCTCATTACCTACGCTCCCAACTGCGGTGTTTCCTGTGGGAACTGGTCTTTAACAATGTACGCTTTTCTTAGATATTTACAACCTCTTGCTGATCAGTGTATCAAAAGCATTTTCATTTAGAGGATTCATTTCAGGACTTTAATTGAGGAAATCTCTTTGCTTCAAGCCTCTATAATAAACCATTCAAAATGCTGTCTTTGAACGAACTAGGTCACTGTAACACATGCACACACAGAGCGATCCTCATCTGCTTAGGGTAGCCTTCATTTGGTCGACCCATATCCCTGGTGAGTTTGTCCCTGATTTATCCTTCTTGGACTGGCTTGTTCACAGGGAGCTTATGCTGAAAATTCTCTGCTGGAGGTCATTCTCCATTCTTGGCATCTCTGGCAGCCTTAAGCTTAAATTGCAGCCTCATTTTGTAGTCAATCAATACCACTCTTATGTCGCTGAGTTTCCATGGTGCCCCCAATCTTCTGTCTACATATTGATGTCGGACAGCAGGAATAGCATTCTGTGTCGCTATATATACTTACTAAACCTGTCAAAACTATTTAGGGTCTGTCGCACTAATTTATATCCATATCCTGATATTATTTGTATCTGTTGAGCTTTGACTGATGGAACTCGCTGCACTGACGAATCAGCCCCAACAATGCACTCCAGGGATGGCTCAAGGGATGGACGTTTTGAGAAAGGGGAAAAAGACTCTTCTAGAGTAGCTGTGGTAGTCTAGAATCTTTTGAGCACAATAGAGTCATTTTGAAAACATCCAAGTCTCAATGGCTCCAAGTTAATGCATTGGAAATCATTCTCCATTGTGCTGCTCTGAATGCATAGAGGGTCCTCTCTGATGGAGCCACGGTGAGGAAAATAGAAAAGTGGGCTTTGTCAAGTGTTCAATGTGCCTTTGAGGAGAGTTGGGGGAAATTTGAGTCAGTTGACTCACATAAATTTCTTCATCAGAAGCACTGTGGAAAAATGAAATTAAAGGAGCAAGCAATGTCTTCTGTAATGTGGATGTTTGTGTTTTACTACAATAGCCACACAGCGCTGGAGTTGCTTAAGAAACAGTGTGGCTGCATCTTTGTGGATTGACACAGCAGGAACTAAACAAGATGAGAAAAGGTGTATCTTCTGTGTGTCATTAACTTCCAAGGGACTGATAACTGTGGTTTGTGCCAACAGTAATAGACATAGAATTTTTTAAAATTTAAATATGCTTTGCCAACTGTTGAACTTGTATCAAACAGACATGGTCATCAGCTGGAGAAGCTCTTTAATCCCACTACCTTTAATATGACCTTGATCCAGCCCATGAAGTAAGAGTTGGCAGTCAGTATGGAATTTGCTGCTTAAAATTTTGTTTGCTCTGAGCTGCCAGAAGAACTGATTTTGTGATGCCAAGTTCATTAATACTTTTCAGACCATCTTTAGGCTCCTACAGTCTTTTCAGTAGTGAAAAGGGAGGACTTTTATGACTTAAAAGGCCCTGTTGCAGGTGGTGTTTGGCATAGTGGTGTTAAAGTGATTCAGTTTGTTAAATTTTCAGTAATAGCTTACCTTATCCTGGTGGAAAGGGTCAGTGGGACTTTACCAAGCTAAACACTCTTGGCCAATATGTCTCACCTTATTTTATTTGAAGGAATAGAATCACGGAACCATTTAAAATATCTGGCTCTACCTCCTGCAGTGGCACCATGATGGTGGTTTTTTTTAAACTTTTCTCATTTCCTTGCTTGCTTACATATGTGGGAGTGACTTTTTAAGCACTGTAGTCATCTTGCAGACTGCTTTTTAATGTCTTTCAGACCGAAGGTTGAGAGAACACAGCTGTAGGCAGTTTCATGGGAGATGAGAAGGGGGAATGTGGATATAAAAAAGAGCTAGATATATTACTCATGCAGCCAGGTGATTTCCACCCCCTCCACCACGAAAAGCCTTTTCCCTTCTTTGCCTTCCCAGAATAGCAGATTCTCGTTTCAATGTGGATAACCTCTGGAGGTGAGGAGTAGAGCTGACTATGTCTGAGGCAAAATCTAGTTTTGTTACATTAAGAAAAATGTATTAATATGTTAATTTGGCCCCTAGGAGCATGTTGCTTGGCAAGTGCCATTGATTGTATGGCAGCTGCACCAGAGGGGTAAAGACTTTCAGAGCTGATAAAAATTGTCTCTGAAAATAAATATCACTTGGGGCTCCAGTCCACTGCCATTTAGGAAACTGCAAAGTTCAATTGTAAACTGGGCTTCTCTCCTCTGAGGCCTGCCAGCACTATTTCAGAGCTCATTAAATGTTTCACGAAAGCATTATAAAAATCTTCCTTCCTCATTAGTTTCTGCAGAGTTCCAGTGTGGCTTGGACCTTGTAAACATCCCCTATTTAGTTGTAGGTGATACCATCATCAAGTGCCTGTGTGGAGGCAAGAGAAAGAGGAGAAATTCTCTAATACCTCAGCCCAAATGCTCATTTTGACACTGGTCCACAGCTAGCTAGCAGATAAATGAAATCAAATTTTTGCCATCTTTGAACAGTATTTTTGGAGCAACTCACTATCTGTACAAGTTCTCCTAGGAGTAAAACCAGACAGAACAACTGGGAGGGAAGAGGAGGCTGAATGGACTCTTCTTTCCTTCAGCAAGCCTCTCTCTACGCACTGGGGCTGATGCTCTGTTGTCTTGGTGGGGCTGGTTCAGCTGGCAGTGGAGACAGGCACAGCACTGGGGATGTCAGCAACGAGACTGCGGTAGCATATTGCTTAAGCTTGAGTGTAAAGTTGATCTTGATCTTCTGAGCTCATTAAGGAAGACAGACCACTTTGCTGTTGTCTTCACCATCTGACTTTGCTATGTGCATCAGTCTGTTGCCTTAGGCTGTCCCTAGGGATTAGAAAGGTAAAAGCCAGATAATTGTGCTCCATGGGTATATACAACAGGAGGAATTCCTTGTGTATTGATGGAAGCTGTAAATGTATAGATACCTGAGGAAGTCAGAATGCCCCTGTCTGATTTCAAGAAACAGAAATAACTGAACTGGCTGCTCAAATTCAGTTCCATTGGGTATCAGGCACAAAACCTGTTTTGTTCGTGTGTGGTGTTTCTCAGAGCCATGTGAACAATGGCAATAGTTTTATAACCAACTAAAAATGATCTGGCTGTTGCATTTAAAGCTTCCTTGTTTCGACTGGATCACTAGTACAACAGATTTATTTATGTATTTATTTATTTTTTTTAGCTATACTTCTCATGCGTCATGTATCTCAAAGTGCATTAGTAGTGCAGTGCAAATGTATGCGCCCATCTGTAGCTGGCAACAGAAGGCTCACAGTCTGGAGCATCTTTGCCTCCATGACAGGAGCATCCGAAATGTGCCTAATACTGTTTGTAGGTAATTCTCATATAAAAAAAAATATATTTAAAAATAGCTATTTTACAGGTGGTTTTTTTTTTTTGTTTTTTTTTTTTTTTACAGTTTTACAGCATGCAAACAACAGTGGAAAGAGTGACACTGGCTCAAAATGTCCATTGTAACATTTCTATAATGCTCTACTAGCCACTTCGTTAGATGGTAGTGGATAGATCTCTTAAGAAAGGCTTACTGTCTTTGAAAGTGATATAGGAAGGGACATAGAAATAGCCTTGGTAGCAAGATGACACCTCTAATACAGTTGCTGTTTCTTCAGTGTTATGACCCTACAAGGTCATGGTTTTCTTTTGGACAACTGAACTAACTTCTATTTAACAGGTTGCCCAAAGAAGTTGTGGATGCCCCATCCCTGGAGGTGCTCAAGGCCAGGCTGGATGAGGCTTTGAGCAACCTGGTCTAGTGGAAGGTGTCCCTGCACATGGCTGGTGGGTTGGAACTAGGTGATCTTTAAGGTCCCTTCCAACCCAAACCATTCTATGATGCTATTTCCACACTGAGATATTTTTCAGTTCACCAAGAATCATATTCTTCCTGTCAAGCGGAGATTAATACTAAACTAGGCACACATCCTCCAAACATTATTCAAGCAAAGTTAATGCTTCAGTAGGAGCTTCATCAGAGTAAGGACTATAGAATCCAGACTAAGAACTAGCAAGTGTGCACACCCCTTTTTTTGTTGGACAAATTCTTCAAAATAAGACACAAATGCAGGTAAATGGTTGTGACTCCTCTTGCACTTCTTGCAGCAGAATCTCATTATTTCATTGAAAGTGACTTTGGAGTGAATAAATTAATTGGACTGAATAACTTTACTCACTTTGGAGTGAGTAAATTAAAGGTAAATCAGCAAATTGTTCCAGTGCTCTGCCTTAATTCTGGTAGGAAAACGTATGTTCCTTTAGTTTGAACAATAAAAATTACGTGTTCAAAAGTAGCCTCCCCAGCCGCACCATATTAAACTGGAATAGTTTGAACTTCTTGTTCTACCTAGGGTGGTTTCTCCCGGGAACCCAGTCTTCTATGGTAATTTCTTAGCTTTCCTTCTGGTGCTGACGAAAGGCCTCTGAGATGCTCTGATTGCTTCCCCATAGCTTGTGCCGCCTGAATGCCTGCTTGTTTGTTTGGATTGCTGCCTTCCCAGAGGTCACAAAGATGTTTTTGTTTGCACAAGAGTCATTTGCTTTTATTAGAAGCCTGCCTGGGTGCCACTGATATGCAGTAGGGATCGAGAGATGGAAAAAAAAATCTCCTAGCTTTCCCTCTAAGGCCAACAGATAGGATTTTCATCAATCTTCCAAAAACACTGGAAGCTTTGATTCGGGAACTTCATGTCATTTCACTTACTAAATCCTCAGTTTCCTAAGCTATCCCTTCAGCCCATGTGTCTTGTCTGATTTGCATGTTGTCAGATGCTTTTGCTAATCTCTGAAGTTGATGTTTGCTTAAGTGATTATTTGGCAGAAGTGTGTGAGTGGGTGTGTGTGTGATTGCTGTTGGCATGGCAGTTGGTATGATATGGCATTAGCATACTTGCTCTGTGCTGCAGGCTTCCTCCCCTTCTAGGCTTACTTAGTTAGCAGGAAAAAAAACCAAACCAAAACAAAAAAAAAACCCAAAAAACCAAAAACCAGAAAGCTTTGTGGGAGCCAGTTTGACCAAAGACCTACAGAGTTCAGAGGAGCCTAAAGGCTGTTCTTGTTTGCCTTCTGTTCATAATCAGAAATAGATCATCCACCAGCAGAAGATTTATAAAGAGCTGCAGGGATTATGGGGTGCCTAAATAGGGATATCTACATTGAGTCTAGTTTTCCAGGATTTCCTTGCACTTGCAAAATAATGTGGGAACCGTGTTTACGGGGTGATAAAGAAGAAAGGCAAGCTCTACTCCCTTCGTGGCTCTTAGCTCAAGAACCTGTCTTTAAATGGGACACGGAGTTTAGTTTGTGTTTTGGACTCCTTAATATTGAGTGGCCATTGGGATTCTAGGTGTTGTCAGTCTCTTCTCTCCATCGCTTGTAATTCGAGCTTTAGTCTTTGCACATCTCGTGCATTGGAACAGCTTTATGGTCTATGAGTTGCCTCACTGAAAACATGGGATGTACTCAGGCAATGTAAATGTAAAAGTGCATGTGAAGCCTTTGCTTGACCAGTGCCTTGATTTATGAGAGTAACGCAGTTAGCAGAAATAAAAATCTCTGCTGATAGGGTGGATGGGGATGAAATCTCTTGTGATAAGTTTTATAGCAATACATTTACCGTGGGGCCTTTGACAGCTTCACTTGATATTGTTCCGGATGTCTGTTTAAGCATGAGCTGCTCCTATATTTTTTTGTAAAATTCAAACTATTGGTGAGTTGGTTTTCTCCTCCACTTTCTGATGTAAACTTTTTTCTGTCTAACCATATTAACTGTACCTTTCCAATGCATGGTGTAGGCTGGGCATGCCTGTCAAAACTTTCCCTGTAGTGCTGTGAAGGTTCTGACTTTATCCCGATGAGAGGTGGAGGCTGTGGTCTTCCTGCTGGGTTCAGCCCTTGGTTTTACCTCTGAAGGGGGAAAACTTCTGGGTTTAACATCTGAAATGGTTTTGTAAAGCTGTCTGGAATCAGAAATATAGGAAAATGGTGAATATTCTCTCCCTCTCCCTAAATTAGCAACTACCTGCAAAATTAGTCCTGATTTCGTGATGAAAAAATGTGAAGTTCCAAAAGGGATGGGAATGGTAGGGAAAGTGGATTCACTTCCTGCTTTTCCTCATCATTTTAATCTAGAAAAGTTATTTTGAGGCTGCATTCAAAAACATCTATAGATCTTTTTGATATTATGCAACTGAGATAATATTTATAAACACCTCTTCTTATTTGGTAGCACAATGTGCTACATGGTCTTGGCTTTCTTTGGCTGCTTGTGTCTGTGCTCAAGTACAGCATCCCTGTGCCAATTTTCACAAGGGGTGAAAGCTCTTGAGAATGGCTGGAGATTGAATACTGCTGTACAGGGAAAGGACTGAAAAACCAAGGTGGTATGTTACAGCATGTACTTTGTTCATTTAATTGCTATGTACTGTAGTTTAGTTTGAATTATTTATGACTGTATCTACAAGGAAGTAGTCCTTGAAATAAGAACCCCTCTTTCTTGTGCTAATTACAACTGTAGGTTGAGTGGATATGGAGACTGGGGGTTTTTATACAGAAAAAAGAATGAGTTGTGTAGACACATTGCCCCAACATTGTGCTTTACAGACATCAAAAGTGAGTCTCTGTGTGGAGAAACTTTCCAAACTTTAGGGATGCGTAGCAAAAATTTGTTGTTTAACTTTAGACTTTCCAATTGCGCAACATGTACTATAAATTACAAGTTCACATCTTTCTGTATTGACACTTTCAGCATGTGCAATAAGGCTCTAATTTCGGGTGGGATTTTACCAACTGAGATCTTTAAAGTAACTGAAGGTGGGAATTTGTTGTCTTATTTAAATAGGAAATTCTGAAACAAACAAAAAACCCAAAGCAGGAGAAGTCTATGAAGTATAAATTATCTAAGTCAAGAAAATTGAGGTTGAAATATTTCACATACAGCTTATCGAAATGGAAATCTTTGAGTTATTGAATCCACAGTTTCTATTCCAGGTCAATGAAATTCTGGGGTGTACCTGGATTCTAGCAGCACTTAATGAGTACTGAGGGAATACAAACAAGAACTTGAGCCTATGGATGAGACAGATACATTGACTACAGTAGAATCTTCATCATGCACTGTGATGTCCAGCTGATGCTGTTCATTATGCTGTTCATTTTTGTGATCACGATGTCTCACAAAAAGACTCCTATAGTATACAGCAATGGGGAATGAGGAGCATTTTCTCAAATGTGTCTTTTCCTGATCAATTAACATTTTTTTTTTCAAAGTATACCTTCGCCAATTAGAATATAATTTATATGTACAATTTTAATTGTACATATAATTGTAAACATTTGTAAACAACTATAATAATTGTGGATTATTTATATTTAAAATTATTTCTTTAAAAATACTTGTAAACAATTGAAATAGTTTATAATTGTTATTTACAATTATTACTACTATAATCATAGAATTGAATAAAAATGGAATTTTTATTCCATTTTTTCCCCAAGACTTGTGTGTGTTCTTTTCAGTTACTCCACAGGATGTGGTATTTGGGACTTTTTTCTTCTTCTGTTTCCTCCCTATATAATCATAGCTTCTGTTACAAAAGACATTTTAGCCTTTGTTCAGTGTTAAGTAGACCCCTAGCCTAGAATAAGTACAGTTTTCACTGCCTGATGCAGGGTTGTGATTTGTGTGAAATGAAAGGGATATTTTTTTAATCTCATTTGTATCTGTATNCAACATGTACTATAAATTACAAGTTCACATCTTTCTGTATTGACACTTTCAGCATGTGCAATAAGGCTCTAATTTCGGGTGGGATTTTACCAACTGAGATCTTTAAAGTAACTGAAGGTGGGAATTTGTTGTCTTATTTAAATAGGAAATTCTGAAACAAACAAAAAAGTATTCTAGGCTTAAAATCTTTTTGGAGTAGTAGAACTTCCAAGCTGCGGTAGCTGATTCCAGGTGAGGTGCCCACTTTGAGTGGCCTCGCCTACTCCTCTGCTGTCCTTGCTGGGATTCCTATCCAGTCCCAGTTACGCTGCCTTGCAAAACTAAACCATTGAAGGCTGCTACTACTTTTGTAGCAGAAGCTGTACTGGTCAGCGAAATAAGTCTGGATTTTTCTAAGATATGGGTTGTGCCCTGTGAGTAGCAGTATAATTGTACAAGATATGAAAGTGGGTGGGAGAGCATAGGTCAGGGTCTGTAAAACCAGGATTATGTGGACTGCTTAAAACTCTTTGCAAATAGCGTTCATCTTCCTTAGCTTTAAATGTGCATAGATCTGAAATGGGTTTTTTTTTCACACCCAGCCTGTTATGGTTTTGAAGATATATTTCCATAATTCTGAATAGCTGAGGTTTCCTTAATCTTCATTCTGAATTCCTGTGTTTCTAATGTCCTTATTTTCATAACCCAGACTTTTCTTTGCTTTAACCTCTCTTCTGTTTAAGTAGTGTAGTAGGTCACCCTTTGTAAATATTACACATTGTCTCATGTTTATTGTTTTCGGTGGCCTTTTACAGCCCCACACCTGGTTCTAAATCAGCACAATGTTTTAGCTTATTTCTAAGTGTGCTCACAATTCATGCCCTTATTTTAGTGAGCACATTTAGTTGAAATTTAACCTGGTGCTCTATAGCTGCATTCTAATTTCCATAGTCAAACTTATTTTCATGTTACAGTTTAAAATTTTAGGAGCACTATTCTAAAGTTTTGTCTAGTCTGGAATGACTCTTCTGCTAAAACACAGGGATATGACATCTTTTCTCTCCAGAACATTTTTGATATCTAGAAGTTAATTCAGTAATCATAGTGGTATGTTAGCATAAATATATTTTTGTTCCATTAGACTTCAGTGTGTCTGTGGTCAATTTTATCTGATATTTGTTTGTCCAGTTGCCTGGGTAATTGCAAGAACAAGGACCTCCGTACTGTTGACTAATGCCATTTTATGTGGGCAGTGCATTTTGTTACCTTGTTTTTCATTCTTTATTTCAGATACTTCATAAATGCACTCAACAGCACTGATCCTAGGCTGAACTTTAGGTGCTACGACCCACCCCTTCCATACAAAAACCTGATTATTACTCTTACCTTGGGATTCTCAGTTCCTTGACGAATATTTAAAGAGTGACAGGACCTTACCTCTTATCCCCAGATTACCAAGCTCTCCTTATAGCTTTTTCCAAAGTCTTTGAAAATCCAAACAATTTACATCTAGTGAAAAATAGCCGGGATAAGTTTTTAAAGGCTTTTTGTAGATTAGCGAGGTATGGTTTATCATTGTGAAGAATCTTTGTGGGCTCCTATTTCAGGCTAGCTGGTTTACTGGCCTTTAACTGATTTTTCTCAGGTCTGGAAATGCAGTTTACTGCAATCGAATTTCTTGAGTTGTTTCATTTTTTTGTTGTTGTTTATTTTATTTCCCCTAACTGTCTGGCAGTTCTGCCTCAAGTTCTTTACAGGACTTTCCTCTCTCTTCCCTACTTTAAAGTGAAAACTGAAGCAGAGAAGCCATTTAACTTCTGTGTAATCTCTTTTCTGCCCTCATTGACGTCTTTGCATCGGGGTAGTCTGCGGTACAGTCTGCAGGACCCATGGGCTCTTCTGGAGTTCCAGTTTCCCATGTGCTTAAGGAGTGCCTTATTACTTGTCGATGTGTATTTGCCTCCTTGTCCCTCAACCTTGCTCTTGGACCTCTTAATCTCTGTTTTACATCTCACCTGCCAAAGTTGTTCTCTCCTATTAGTTTCACTTGAGCTGCAATTGTATTTTCTTTCTCTTAAGGATATTCAGTGACTGAATAAATTNAAAAAAAAAAAAAAAAAAAAAAAAAAAAAAAGAGAAAAGACTTCTCATATGTAGGTCTTTTTGTTTGTTTGTTTGTTTGTTTTTTCCTGAGTTGCCAGAAGTATCATCAGTGATTGCACTGTGGCATCCTTTCAGGATATGTGTGCTCATTCCTTGCGTGCTTTATTAAAGGAAGAGTCACAGGGAACAGAAAGAAGCAACTCCCAAATACCATACTTCTTGAAGCCTGGATCTCTTAGGATTGGTAGCAACCTCCCAGTTGTAGCATCCACCATAATCATGTAGTAACTTTGGTGTGAAGATTTTGAAAAACTGTAAGAGAATTCTATGTTTCCACCCTATGGAAATGTATCTGACTTTGACAATTCTCCCTTTGGAAATAAGTCTAGAAATACACCCCTGTCTCATTCCTGAATAAATTCTTTCACTTTTTTGGGACTAACTCATTGTAGCCTTTCCTACTGCAAGAGTTAAACGAGCTGACAATGTGTGTATTGGTTACACTGATAACAAATAATTTATAAAAATTTTCACATTTTCATATTTCTAGGAAATAGTAATGTCATCATGATTTGATCACCAAGTATTTTACATCAGTCACCTCTGGTCTGAATTGGAAGCTTGGATTCAGTCATCCTCAAGACTGTAGCTCAGAATTTGTAGTTGGAAACACCCCCTGTAATGTAACTCCTGAAAAGTCAGAGTTGTACTTCTGACTTCTTCCTCTTTCTTACCTGGTATGTCTGCAAGTATAGCTCAAGATTGTACATCTTCTCCCTTTAGAAGAATCCCCTCTAAGCTTTTTAGCTAAAGGTCTGATCTAAAGTCCACAAAGTACTTAAATGTATATGTAAAAAAAAAAAAATATGTATGTAGGCTCATTGTGATTTAGATTGGCTGTATAATTTGTCATTCACACTTCTTGTGTTACTGCCTTTTGTTTTTTGATCAAAACTTGAGCAATCTGTGCTCCAGGAAGCTGTTTGTGATATCAGAAATGCAAGCTGATTGCACTCATGTACATTTAATTTGTTGCCCTGATGTTTTCCAGCTGTGGTAAATGGACAACTATTTGGAAACAAGTATGTTGTCAGAGTTGGAATATCCTGTGAAAACTACCCATTTTCCCTTAACTCTGGCTGTGTTCAATTAATCTGATGCTGACCTTGTCTTCCTGCATCTTGCTGAGAATGTTTTTAATTTTAACTTCTTGTAGTAGCACTTATACTTCTAAAATGTCTTTAATTTAAGTCCTATAATTATTCGTATTGTGGGCAAAATTGATGCCCTGCCCCACTCTGATTTCTATGATGAAAAATCAAGGCTTAGCAAGTTGATGTTACAGGTACTTTAAGGTTATTACCTTTTAAGTAATGAATCCCAAAGCATATCTTTGGTTTTTTGAACGGGAGGAATCTTGTGTTGCATCCTTCATTTCGGAGCTATCCCTCACGTTCTGCCGTGGTGGGGAGGATAGGGTTTGGGCACCGGTGTACATGTTTATCTCCTCAGCAGAAGGTCACAAATAAGCCCCTCCCCAGGCGGCATCGCTGTGCACCAATAGAGTGAGCGAT
>VZTO01023684.1:79082-98998 GCA_013400615.1 Syrrhaptes paradoxus | reverse complement strand
TCTGGATGGCATCCCTTCCCTCCAGCATGTCCACCACACCACACAGCTTGGTGTCATCAGCAAACTTGCTGAGGGTGCACTCCATCCCACTGTCCATGTCTCCAACAAAGATGTTAAACAACACTGGTCCCAGTACTGACCCCTGTGGAACACCACTTGTCACTGGTCTCCACTTGGACATTGAGCCATTGACCACAACTCCAGCCAGTTCCTTATCCAGCGGGTGGTCCAACTGTCAAATCCACGTCTCTCCAGTTTAGAGACAAGGATGTCGTGTGTGTCAGTGTCAAATGCTTTGCACAAGTCCGGGTAGATGATGTCAGTCGCTGTTCCCTTATCCTTAGAATGACATGGGACAGTGGCCTCACTGTGCCAGTGGCATCCCTTGGCCCATGGGCAGCGCAGGCTCTGTGCGTAATCCCCAGTGGGTCAGGAAAATGCCATTTCCAGGTCTGGGAGAGCAGCAAGCCATACACCAAGGTCTGTGCTCAGCCCTCGTGCTGGTCACTGGTGTGGGGGTGTTCAGGTGCTGTGACACCGGCCCCACCGTGCGCGTGGTAGGGGGACCGGGGGCTGCTGGTGCTGGCTGGCCAGGGACAGGGGTGCCGGCATTGCACCAGCCGCGCTCCCCAGGCGGTGGGACAGCTGAGCCAGTATGACCAGTCCACGTGCTGGCTGCAAAGGAGCCTGTGCCTGGTGGGCTGGGGTGGATGAGAGCCTGCCCAGTGCAGTGACATCCTGTGTGTCCTTCCCCTCGTGTGACAGCGGCAGAGAGCTGGGGCAGGACCGTGCATGCCTGGTGCCTGTGACTCCCTCCTCTTGCCGGATCTCTCACGCAAATCATTTGGGGTGCGGTTTCTCCCTGCTCAAAGGTGATTTTGTTTCCTTGGAGGTGCCGATGCTCCCAGCCTTATCGTGTCAGGTTTTCTGCACTGGGGACAGCAGCAGGTCCTGCCCTTGGCCAGGAGAATGGCCGGAGCCTGGCTGCCCAGCCGCGGGTCAGTCACCGCGCTGCTCAGGGACAGTGTCCGAGTGGAAAGTGGAGCAGCTTTTGTGCCCCGAGCGGGCGCATGGGAAAGCTGCTGTGGATGGGGGTGGCTCTGGGCAAGCTGTGTTGGGGTACACGTGGTGGGTGTTCACTTGCGGGGTGCACGAGGGTTTGCTGAATCCATGGGAAGGGTGGGTGCTTTGCATAGGCAGGTCATCCTGCCGGCTTTGCTTCTGTCCTTGCCTACTGAAGGGATGTTGGAAAATTAACCCTTGGAAAAGCAGAAGGTATCCTGGCTGTGCTGTGGGACTGGGCTTCCTCCTTCCTGCAGCTGGGGTGCCTGCTGGGTGGGTTTTCCTCCCCATCAGATGCAGCTGCCATCTCAAAAGTGACTCTGAAAATGCCGCTGCAGGATTTGGGCTGTTCCTATTACAACTCCCGATTTCCCTCTGGGGGTGCTGGAGCTGGTCACCCCATGGCCGGCAACCTGCGGCGTTCCCCGGGGTAAACATCCTACTGAGCAGATGTTGCCCATGGTGTCACCGCAGGGGCTGTGGGCCGGAGGGACGGGTGACAATGGGGTGGCACAGATGGCTCTGGAAGGAGAACTTGGGCAGCGCCCGGCGGTGTGAGCCAGGAGAGTATCTGTTTCGCTGCTGGGAGGTGTGTTGGTGCTGCGGCACAGCCTGTAGTAAATATTTGCTTTTATCACTCCAGCGAGCAGAGCTGGCTCGCGGTGCACGCGGCGGGCAGACGGGCTGCGGGAGAAGGTGCTGTTTTCACAACGGGCTTTTGGAGAGTAAAGCGGCATCTAACGTCATCTGGAGTTTACATTCTCCAGCCAGCAGATTCGTACGGAGCCTGAGCGCAGCGCTCGAGCCGTGCGGGCACCATCTTGTGATGAATTGCCTGGCTACCGTCCTTCCGCGCGCTCCCCATCGCTCCTGGGAAGGGGTTTGGCTTTTTTTTTTTTCCCCCTTTTTAACCAAATCTGCTTTCTTCTTTGCAGGTTCTGAATTGTGCCCGAGCAGAGTGCTGAGAGCAGCCCCTGGAAGCAGCGTGAGTTTATCCTCAAAGCTTTTATTCTCCTTTCCAGATCCCACGTAAGGCTGAGTGGGTTTTGTAGCATTGAAGGGGTTGCTCAGCACGGAGCCGGTGCTGCAGGGAGGCTCGTTTGCCAAAAACCCCCGGCAGGACTGGAAATCTGGCTTGCTACCACCAAAGCACAAAACTGCTGGGCTTGAGCTTGTTCTGGCTTTCTTTATGTGTTGGGATTTTTTCCTGGGGTCGTTTGGTGTTGGGCAACAGCTCGTGAGCCAACAGAAGGGCTCCTACCAGCTGCCCGAGTCTCTGCCCGCTGCCGGAGCGGCTTTGGGACGTCAGGTTGAGCGCTGAGTTTCCGTGCTCTCTTTTACGCAGAGGATTTGAGGACGGTGGAGTGTTTGCAAACCAGCCGTTGCGTTTTGTCGGGTGTGGGTGTGAGGCCAGGGCGTAGGTGCCTGGGCTCGGCGGGGCTGGGCACGGCCAGCCTGAGGCACATCCCGGCGTGGCTGGCACCGTGCACAGCTGGGGGCCGGGGATGGGAGAGGACAGCGGTAGGTCTGAGCTGCAGGATGAAATTGCTGGGATGCCTGAAACACTCGAGGGCTTGTGGTCCAGTGCTTCTGGAGACCCCCAGGGCTCCTTCTGGCTGCTCCGCCCCAGGGTCCTGGTGCACAGTCCCTGTGAAACCAGACGTGAGCTGCTTCCCCACGTCCTGCAGATGGTGGGTGTCCGGGATAGCTGGGAGGAGGAGGTCTGGCTCCTGCGTTTGCTCCCTGCCCTGCAAGGTGAGCCCGGGCAGAGCCCCGCAGCAGCGCTGCCCTCGCTCTGCTCCAAGGTGGGAGGAAGGTGTCAGCATCTGGAAATTGGGGACGGGGACCTCCTTGCCTGCACCCTGCTGTCTTGGCTCTTGCCCGGGTGACAGGAGTATCTGCCAGCGTGCATGGCAGGGATTGCCGCATCCGCAGGACCCCGCTGCCCGCTGGGGTTGGGCTCCTGCCCGCGTCAGGCAAAGGGCAGAGAGGCAGCGCCCTGGGTGCGGGCAGGGGATCTGCGTCCTCGCCGTGGGCTGTGATGGACTGCTGCCGTCTGCTCCTTGGGGCTAGAGGGGTCTCTGGCTCTGGACAGGGCAGCTCCTTACTTTTTATGAGCGGTTTCTTGTCAGCAGTGCGACAAGACAGAGGAGCCCCGGAGATGGTCCGAGGCTGGAGCAGCTCCCGTGCGAGGACAGGCTGAGAGAGTTGGGGGTGTGCAGCCTGGAGAAGAGAAGGCTCCGGGGAGACCTTCCAGCACCTTCCAGTGCTGAAAGGGGGCTACAGGAGAGCTGGGGGGGCTCTGGATCAGGGGGTGCAGGGACAGGCCCAGGGGGAACGGTTTGAAGCTGCAAGAGGGGAGATGGAGATGAGATGTGAGGAAGAAATGTTTTCCTGTGCGGGGGGTGAGGCAGTGGCCCAGGGTGCCCAGAGAAGCTGTGGATGCCCCATCCCTGGAGGGGTTCAAGGCCAGGCTGGATGAGGCTTTGGGCAACCTGGGCTAGTGGGAGGTGTCCCTGCCCATGGCAGGGGGTGGCACTGGGTGGGCTTTAAGGTCCCTTCCCACCCAAACCAGTCTGTGATTCTAAAACCATCCCTCCAGGAGGGGCCTTTATGGGTCCCACAGGGTGCCAGCTGCACCCATATCTGCAGGGAAGGTGAGGAGAATGACCAGGTTCCTTGGCTCGTCTCTGTACGCTGAAGAGTTTGGGTGCTGGAATGCCAGTTTTGGAATTGCTGGGGGCAGAGGTGGAGGCCCAGCTGCCACTGGTGAATTGCATGGGATCCTGCCTTGCCACGTGCCTCAGTGTCCCTCCAGCGTGTGCGGGGATGCCCGTGTGCCTCCCCTCTGGGGCTCTGCATGAGGAAAGCTGCTTGTGAGGCTGGGCACCAGCCACCGCCGGCGTTGGAGCATTTGGCTGCTGGGCGATGCTGGTGGGAGAAGTCCCTCTCGGGGTTCCTGAGAGGAGCAGGAGGGGACACACCACCTCTATGGTGACCCCTGGTACCCAGCCAACCCCTCGCTTCTGCTGGTGGCCTCAGTGTCCCAGGTGCAGCTGGGGGTTGGTGGTCCAGGTCTGGGTGTCGTTGGGTTCATGTTCCCCTCTTTGGGTTGTGTCTCATGAGCCAGCACCGGGCACCTGGGAAGCGCTTGCACAGCAGAACCGCGTCACGGCTGCGCTCTGGGCAGACTTGTGCCAGTCACCTGCGGGTCCCAGCTCCCTGGCATGTCTGGGAGGTACAACCTCGCTGGCACAGCCCAGGCCAACGGCCGCTTTGTGCCGAGAGAGCTGTCCCCGTGCTTCTGGAAGGGTTGGTGACACTCCTGTCACGGCACAGTGATGGTGCTGGCGATGAGCTGCTCGTTTCTTGGTGCTCCTGCAGTTCCCCTGCAGCTGCTGTAATATCCTATCTCCTGGATGGCATGAAGGGCTTGCTGCTGGGTGTGGTGGGCAGGGGTGAAGGGAAGGGACTGTCTCCTTGCAGATGGTCATCCATCTCTTGGTTGATCACTGTAGGTCTTTTCCAACAGAACTCTTCCATCCTCCTTGGCGGTGGCGCGCAAGACGTGACCGTTACCTTGGGGAAATGGCGCTTTGTTGTTGTGGAGCCTGAACAGGGCTCTGGGGCTGCGGATCAGAGGACGATGACAGCAGGCAGAGAGCTTGGGGCTTCCTTTGTGAGGAAAGAGAAGATGGGAGGAGGCAGGGCCGAGCGCTGGGCTCCTTTCAGTGGCTCCCTTTGCTCCAGGTGCTCTTCACCCACCCGAGCTCCCCTCCTCTTCCAGCACGCTGCTCACCGGCTGGCCTCGCGGTGGCCAGGGTGCCTGGTCCCTCTCCCCTGGCTGCCCATCCCAGCACAACCCGTGGGCTCTGCCTTCCTCTGCCGGCATTTGTCGGGAGCGGGGATTGCTGACGGGAGGAAGAGCGTTCACGGGCGATGGGCTTACCTGTGTGTCTGGCACTGGGTGAACTGGGTTCAAGGAGCACTGGGTACCACCACAGCAGCCTCTGCTGCACCAGAACAGCCCTGGGCTCTGCTCCAGTGCCGTCCCTGCATGAGGACGGGGTGGGAGCGGAGGGATGGCTGCAGCGCGGGTGGTCCCGCTGTCTCCCCAGAGAGCCTGGTCCCTGTGGCCACGGCACCCCTTGGGTGTCCCCTTCCCCACCCCGGGGAGCGCGCTGGGCCCGGCGGGGATGGGCAGCTTGGCAGCAGGGCAGCCCCAGGCCGAGCCCAGGTGTGGCACCGCGATGGTTCAGCCCCGTGACTGCTCACAGAGGGTTTCTAATGGCTGCAGAGCCCAGGTGAGCACAGAGCCGCTGCGGAGGTCCCTCCTCAGCACCCTGGGCAGGATTGGCTCCTTATGACCCGCGCTGCCCGGGATGCTGCACGGCCGCTGAGGAATGCAGTCTGTCAGTTTTCCAGGGCAGTGAGGAGGGTGAAGCCGTTCCTTCCTCCCTGCTCCCTGCCCTTCGCCCTGTGCAGCGGCGGGGGGAGTGCTGGGGCGGTGCTCTGCCCGTTCCCCCGCCCTGCCCCGGGGCTGCTGGTGCCCTTCCCTCTTGGTTTGGGACCCGTCCTCGCTGTGAGACGTGCCTGGGTCAGTGGAGCCTGCTCCTGCCGTTCCAGCTGCTCTGGCCGGGGCTGAGCAGACAGGTTTGCAGTGCGTGGCAGCTGTGCCCCGGAGGCTGGCCATCGCTGCCAGCTCCCTCAACCCGGCTGGGGAAGGGCTTGCTGTGCCTTTTAACCTCTTCTTCCTCACCTCAGCTCGGAGCTGGGCTTCCCATGTGCTGAGGTACAGCCGTGGCGAGCTGGAGTGCCGCCCGTCCCTGCCTGCCTCTGCCCCGCTGTCAGGGGTCTCTGCCCGAACACCGTGCGGGGGGCTGTGGTCTTGCCCCACCTTTGACGCTGTGGTGCTGCCTGCCCGGGTGGCAGGAGATGGGGCTTTCCTCGGAAGATGCAGCTGTGCTGCTCCGATGGCTGTGTGCTCGCCCGAGTCCTCGGTTCCCGCGTGCTGGACCACCCTCACCATTGGCTTTGGCCAAGGGTGTGAAGGGCTGGACTGGGCTCCTGCCGTGCTAAACTGGTGATCCCACTGGGGCTGGGTGGAAAGGAAGAGCTGCCTGCTCCCACATCCCTGCGGAGGAGGACTTGCCACCCGGGATGGGCGTTTCGGCAGCTTTTTTGGCACCCCAGGGATGCGAAGCTGTAGGCAGCATGTGAGCAGGCGCTGTGTGGGGTGGGGATCTGCAGGACTTGCTCCCGAGGGTGGATGCAGAGGCTGGACCATGTGCAGGAGAGCACCCAGCCCTGAGGTGGGTATGTGCTGGGGCATCGTCTTCCAACAGCCCGTGCTGCTCTCTCCTTCGCTCTGGGACAGAGGCTTTTGATTTTCCTTTCTTGGCTTTCCTCCCTGTTGCTGAAGGGGTTAATCAGTGTTTGGGTGACTTCCCATCCTCAGCAGCTACAAGAGCAGGAGCTGAGAGCAGCTGGGTGGGAGGCTAAGGTCTTCTGTGGGGTACGCTCGGTTCCCCCCATTGCAGCTTGCCATGCTTGGCCCTGTCCGGGGAGTGGCTCCGGAGGCTCCCGTGCCGCCCTGGTGCCTCTCCTGAGGATGCTCCTTCCCTGGGGGCTGGGTGCTTGTCGTGCCTCTGCAAACAGCATCTCAGCCTGCTGGGGGGTCCTCAGCAGGGCTGGGGTCTTCTCTGCTGTGACATTGCTCAGGACCGGTTCTTCATGGAGCCATGTGCTGCCCTGGGACTCGGGCCCTTCCCCGCCTGCAGAGGAGGCAGGATGCGATGGGGAAGCTGGTGGATGGAGCTTTGTGCTGCGGTGAGGAGCTTTTGGAGCCTCTGAGGCCACTGAACGTGCTGGATGGAGAGTGAGGCTGGGTCTCCTTGCTGCTGGGATCACCCGGAGGATGCTTGTCCGGCTCCTGTGTGCACGTAATGGCCCAGGCCAGCCGGGAGACGGTGTCCGTCACTCCGCGTGCGGCTGCTGCACAGGTCCCACTTTCCTGCAGCCGAAAGCCCAGTGGCGCCCAGTCCATCCCATGGCGGTGGTGGTTGGCAGGGTGGGCGGGAGTGCTGCTGCTCCCCAGGACCCTGGCGTGATGCTGCTTCTTCCTCACCAGGAGGTTCTGTTTTAATGATGAATTTTGGATGGAAAGGGCAGGAGGGCAGGGGAAGGAGAGGGCTGCTGTAGTCCTGCTGTGGATTCAGCACGGCCTTTGCTGCACAAGAGCTCTGCTGCGAGTAAGAAGGCGCTGGTACCCAGGTTGCCGGGGAGACGGAGACGTTCAGACGTGGCGGATGCTGTGGCCATGCTGGGCGGATTGCTGTCCCACCCCTTCGCTGCCACCAGCTCGAGTGACTGTCCCTGATGCTGTTGCAGGGGACACAGTGCTGAGTGGTGTCATTGGGGATGGGTCCCCCGAGTGACTCCTGGTGGCTGTATCAGTGGCCTGGATGGATGCCCTGAAGTCGGGGCAGGCTGGGGACAGCTGGACGAGCGTGGGTGCTGCTGGCAGGGATCAGGGGCCCACGCTCCAGAGCCACCTCCAGGTGGGTCCCTTGTGCCGACCTCGGTGGGGTGATGCTGCTGGTGGGGGATGAGGGGCTGTCTGGGGTGGCAGGTGGCCTTGCTGTCACTCGACTTGTCTGCCTGGTGGTGGAGATGGGCAGCCCCATCTGGAAAGCCTGGACTTCTCTCTTCACCTAGAAGACACCCATGGACACAAACCGCTCCCTTGGGTTGTGCCGTGGTGGGACTGGCTCAGCTGCGGCAATGGGGTCCCTGCTCCCTGCGTTCATGGAATCACAGACTGGTTTGGGTGGGAAGGGACCTTAAAGCCCACCCAGTGCCACCCCCTGCCATGGGCAGGGACACCTCCCACTAGCCCAGATTCCCCAAAGCCTCATCCAGCCTGGCCTTGAACCCCTCCAGGGATGGGGCACCCACAGCTGCTCTGGACAAGAGAAGCTCAGACTGGCCGCAGCACCCTTCTGTGCTGGGAGCAGGGTTTGTGCGCTGGGAGCAGGGTTTGTGCACAGGGGGCCAGGTTTGGGACCCTCCGTTCCAAGCACAGGAGCAGGGGGAAACTGGGGGTACCATGGGGCTCTGCCCAGCCTGGGGCTCAGCCTTCAGGGGCCGTGAGGAGGAGAGGCTTCGTTCAGGTTTGCTTCCCCACCCCCCTTTATTTATTTTTTTTTTTTTTTTTTTTTTTTTTTAAATTTCTTGTCCAGCTCTTCCTTCTGTTGTCATTTAATTGTCCAAGTTCCCTGAACACCCATCACCTGCCTGAGGGTAGAATTTGAGACACATCAAAGCTGGCTGAGCTTCTGCAGGCACTGAGCGTACATCCTCTGGGAGCTGGAGAGAGATTAAACAGCTGAGAAAAACAACTGCTCAGGATTGTCCAAGAGGGTAAAATGGAAGGGTTGGGGGAGAGTGAGGGAAAAACCAGCAATATTTGCTTACCAGAAAATGTCTGTGTCGTGCCTGGGAGGCTGGCTGGCGTGGTGGGTCCCCCCTGGCTGGGGCCTGGAGGGTGCTGGATGGGGGAACACCAGCTCTGCAGGGGGAGCTGGGGGTCTCTGTGCATCTCTCCCAGTGCTGACCCTGGCAGGGTTTGTCGGGATTATGTCTGTGCATCATCTAAATGATTCTGATTCCTGCCGCCCCTCTGGCATCTGCTCGTGGGGAAGTGGAGGAACGGTGCGAGGTATGAAAGGAGTTAAAATGAAGTGGCAAACTTGGTGTCATACCTGGGCTGGATTCCTAACGAGGGGTCTGCGGGCACAGCGTGGGGAGGTGTGGGTCCGGGCAGGGGCAGCAGACCTGCACCCACGCAGCGGGCAGCGGGCGCTGCTGCCTGCACCTGGCAGAGACCTGCCTGCGCCCGGGGGGAACGGGCTGCAGCTGTCAGCTGGAGAGGGGAGGGAAAAAAAACGGAATTTTAAGCTTTGTGTTTGGGAATAACAGAAAGCGAATGGAATAAACCCCAAGCGGTGGCATTGTCTGTGGTGTCAGGACCCGATCAAGCCGGCACGTGGAGAGGTGAGCGGCTCACTCTCCAGCAGGCGCTGGCTGCTGCGGCTCCTGGCGCTGCCCTGGCCCTGCTGGTGCCTTTGCCCAGTCCTCTGAGCCTTATCAAACCTACATTGCAAGGAGAATGGCTTTTTTGGGTTTTATTTTATTTGTTTGTTTTAAAAACCCTACAGCAGTAGTTGTCATTTGGTTGCATAAATCAGGGGGTGGAACTCGAAGATCTTGGAGGTCCCTTCCAACCCGACCGTTCTGTGGTTCTGGGTTCTGCTCCGCTTCACTAAGAACCTTTGGGTTTGATGATGCCGGTGAGCGAGCTGGGCCGGGGATGCTGGACCACGCCAGCCGGGAGTGGCTCCCGCGCCATCCGGCATGGCCCTGGCGGGGCCAAGGGAAGGTCCTTGGGGAGGGCAGCCTCTGGAGACCCAGCTGCTGGGGTCTTGGGCTTCTTCAATGCACGGGGCCTTTGTCTCCTGCGGTGGGGGCTGCAAGGAGGCTGTTACTGCAGGGTTGAAAGTTCGTGGAAGCCCCTCAGCTTTTTTAACAAGACTTTGGGGCAACGTGCTTGTGGTCGCACTGATTTCTTGCAGCACTGATGATTAATTGGATTTTCAGGTGCCATGTCGAAGGAGAAGCTTGGTTTGCTCTCTAGCTCTGACCCATGAGAGGCTGGACCTCTGCTAGAGACACCAGTGCTGGGGATAGTTTAAAGAAGCCTCAGAAGGTCTGTTTTCCAGTTTTGATTTTCCATGGTGAATACAGCAGTGTCCTTCTCCTCTTTCCAGCCAGCTAATCTGTCGTTACTCAGAGGTGGGATGAGCAGCAGCATGAATTGCAGGCAGTGTCTGAAAAGACATTTGCAAGAACAATTCTCTTCCTTGACCTCCAGCACCTGCCTGTTCCACTTATTGATCTACTGCTTTTCTGCCTGTGAACTTGTAGCATTTTCTTCCCTGCAAAGGAATTTTGAGATGTTTGGAGCTTTTTTCCCCAAGTACATTGGCCTCTATCAGCTGGGAAGCATCAGTGGTGCTGAGGCTTGTGATTTGCCTTTTGCAGCTTTGGGACTTGCTAGGAGGGAGCCGGGCTGGGAAGGATGATGCTGACCATAGCACGGGGAGGGCTCGGACGCATCGGTGTCACATCGGTGTCAGAGAATCACAGAGTGTCCCTGGGAAAGCAGGTTGTGTGGTGCTGCGGGAGATGCTCGTTCCCAGTCAGCCAGGCTGGCTGCTTGAGATGGGTTCAGACAGTGTGGAGTGGTTCCCATTTGTCCTTTTCCTTTCCCTGTCTATCATTTATTGGCTTCTGTAGGTAGCAGCTGGACTTGGGCTGGGAGGTTCTGGCTCACCTAAAAGCTTGCTCCCTTTCCTGCAGGCCTTGGGTCTGAGACAAGGCTGGGGTCTGAGACGGGGGGGTTGTTGGGGTGCAGGGGGAGATTGCAGCAGAGCACATCTCCATCCCAGCCACAGTGCTTCGGCGGGAAGGGGGAAGCTGGCAGGTACCAGGTGGAGGTTTCTGGTCTCCCCTCTGCTGGCAGAGCTGTTGCGGCAGAGCTGATGCTGCGGGCAGGGATGGGTGAGGTGGCTCCTGCAGGATGCTGGTCGCTAAGCAACCGGCAGAGGTGGAGCTTGCTGGGTACCGTCCCCAGCGCCGCTGCTCCAGCATCACCCACATCCACCCCAGGCACCACAGTGGGAGGTCCTGCCGGCTGCCCCACTCTGTCCCGGGCAGAAGGGCACCCCAGGGTGTTTCTGGGCATTGCTGAACCCTGCTTTGGGGTTCCTCTGCCCAAGACCACTGATGCCCTCACCCTGGGGAAGGAAATTCCCTTGAAGCTCTGTTGACCCTTTTGTTTGTGGCTTCCGCCTCAGTGCTGCTTCCCTGGTTCTGCCATTTTGCACTGAAGCAGGGTGAAAAGTGGGGAGCCCCAAGGCTCCTGCACCCTACGGCTCGGGTGCAGCCCTTGGCAGGGCTGGGGGCCAGGGGTCTGGGGTGGGCTGGCTGTGACACGCTGGGGGAGCTGTTTCCCCTCTGGGACAGTTGTGCCGATGGAGCCTGGGCACCTTTGGTCCTCCTTAGGTGGTGGCTGTGTGAGATGGGGTGGTCAGGGTGGCACGGGAAGGCTGGGTGGTGCTGGAGGGTTTGGGGAGGTGTCAGTGGCTGCACTGCTCCCGTGTCCCTAGCCTGGGCTGTCCCTCAGGGCCACCGCCGCCCTGCCTGGGTAAGTCGGGTCCCTTCTCTCTATGACCTTCCCAAGGCTGGGTGTTCGCAGGGCGTTTGGTAAGTCTTTGGATGAAACGCCATCCTGCAGTGTGGGAAGGAGCTGTGCCGGTGCCGGCGGGAGTATGGGGAGGTGGCTCTGGGTGGTGGCTTAAACCCTTCAGTGCATCCCCAGGGCTGGTTCACCGTGTGCCATCGCTTTGGAGCAACCTGCTTTCTCCCCTGCCCCCTCCTGAAATATTCCTGCCCTCAGCCAGTGCTGCTCACTGGGCCTTGCTGGAAGAGCTGCATGCCCCCGGTGCGCCGTCGGATCGTAAATCTCCCGTCTCCCCGCTCCTAGTGTGCTCCGAACTCTGCTGACAGCACAAGCGTGGTGTGTGTTTGCCTGGAAGAGGCACATTCCTGGCTTTCCAGGGCTGCCTGGCAGTGGCAGAGGAGACAAGCTGGGCAGCCTTTGGTTTTGCAAGAAGCCTGAATGAATGGCCACCCCCTCCCCGGGCTGTCTCCTGGAGCAGCAGGCAGGGTGCAGGCAGCTCAGGGTGACGCGGGGCTGGGGTTGCTGGTGGCTGGATGGTTTCTGTCCCCTTTGCTGCTGGATCCTGCTGCGGGGGTCTGTCCTCGCTGCGCCCGGTGCTCCCGAGTGGCTGAGCTGCTGACGGGAGCCCGTGGCCTGGGCTGAGCTTTGGGATCCCTGAGAGCCTGCGGGCTTGTGTGGCTGTCCCCAGTTGGGGAGGGGACCAGCGAGACGTGCTGCTGTCCCTGAGAGCCGGTGCCGGTGTGGTGCAGCGTTGCTGCCAGGCTCTCCACCCGCGGAGGCAGCGAGGTGGCCGTCACCGCCTGCCTGGGGGCTGCTCTGGTGATGCCTTGGGGTGGTGGCTCTCCGGGAGCAGCGGCAGGGGTTCCGCCTGCGAGCAGGGGACGGTTTCCAGCTGGCTGGTGACAGGTAGGAATTTCTGTTCATGCTACCGAGGGGCTGTCATCAGGAGCAGGGAGCTGAAGGGTGAGGGAGTTGGGCTGAAACCGGAGAGCTCTGCAATGGCATCGGCCCCTTGGCACCTCGGAAGGCAGCAGGACTGCGGAGCAGGGGCTGGGGGCACAGGCAGGACCCTGCCGAGGGCAGCAGCTGGACTCGGCTTTCGGAGGGGAAAATGGGGGAGACTGGAGGGAGCCGTGGGTGCTGAGAAAAGCAGAGAAATCCCCAGAGTGCTGAGCTGGTGGGTCGTGGTCTGCTGAGAAAGTGATGCTGCGGCGGCTGGGCTCAGCGGTGGCCGGTGGGATGCTGGGGCTGGTGCTGCGGGTCCATCGTGGTTACGGGGGGCTCTGGGAGCAGAGGACGAGGGGTGGCCGGGGGCTGCAGCCTGCGCCGGCTCTTTCATCTCCCTGATGGATGGTGTCTGGGCTGCGCTTTCATCTGGAGAGGCGCAGGGTGCTTTTGCAAGGGCTGAATCACCCCTCTCCTGTCCCACAGTTGAGACTCTTCATTTGCACGTTGATGACCCTGTGGGGAAGGTGTTTCTTGGCTTCCCGAGCTGTCTGCTGCGAGGGGTCACGGCAATTTCTTCCTGAACTTATTTATTCAGCTGGGAGGTGTCACTCACAAGGGTAGGAGTGAAACCTTGTTTAAAATGGCCCCAAATGGCCCAAGTCTTGCAAAATGACTGTGTTCCGCCGTGCGGGGTGGGAGCAGGGCAGCAGGGAGGAGGACGTGCTGCTTTTGCATCCTGGCAAGGCTGGAGGAGGAGGTGCCCCAGCCCCCCGGGATGCAGCTGAGGTCACGCTCCTCTTCCCTGGTTTTTCCTGGTGCCAAAAGGGCTGGGGCCAAGCAAGCTGGAGAGAAGGTTTGGGCTCTCGGGATGGACTCTGCCCCGGCTGCTCTCTTGCTGGCAGCCGAGCTGGGGAGCTGCCGTCGCTGCCTAACTCGAGGCTGCCTTGGGGAACAGCTCTGCTCTCTCCCTGTGAGCTCTGTGGCTTCTTAACTTTGCTTCCCCCCCCCCCCCCAACTTTCTCATGACTCATTTTTGGCCCATGGCACAGTGCCTGCGGAGCTGCAGGGGGGCTCAGCCCGGCTTCCAGAGCGCAGTGTGGTGAAATAAGCTCAGGCTGCTGTATTAACCCCGGAGCAGGGGGATGGCACGGGGGGCAGCAGGCGCTGCGCAGCTCCCGAAGGTGAGGCCAGCGGGGGACAGGGCGGTTTGTGGTGGGGGAGGCACTTTCCTGCCTGTCAGCTGGGTTTGCAGAAGCCCAGCATCCTGCTCTGGGGTCAGATGTCTCGGCACTGCCTGGCTCACGCATGATGAGCGAGCAGATGTCCGGGCTCTTGGCAACTGCTGACATAATATAAATCCATAATTGCCCAAACACAGATTCAACACGTGTCAATTAAGTCAGAGCTGGCTGCGGGAGAGCAGCTTTGCCAGCCCCGTTCAGGGAGGGTAGGAGAGCCCCACGCCCTGGGCTCCTTCCCTGTGGTGGATCCCAAAGCTCATGGAGGTGGTACCTGGGATCGCTGCCCTCGCAGGCGGGTGTTGCCACAGCATCATCTCATCCTTCCTGCTGTACTCTCCTATTTTTCCCCGCTTGGCCCAGTCCATCTCTTGGCAGCTCCAGCCTGGCCATCCCGCACCCTGGGGATGAAAAGCCACCGTCCGCTTCCCATCGTGGTACTCGGTGGTGCTCCAGCCCAGGGTTTGACTCCTTTCCCAGCTCAGCATCCCTCAGGAACTCCAGGTTAGGTCAGTGGTTGCAGAGCACGCCGGCTCGACAGCCCGAGCTTGCCAGGCTTGCCCAGGGCTGGAGAGCAGCCGCCTCCTGCCAGAGGTGGCCGCAGTGGCCATCAAAGCCCAGTGCTGACGGGGCAGCCTGGGGCCTGTCTGTGGGAAGGGACTGGCCCAGCCAGCCTGCCCCCTGTCACCGGGCGGGCTCTGAGCTGGCCCTGTCACCTCGCTGGAGGGACAGGAGGTGGCATGTCCCTGCAGTTTCACTGGGAACAGCCTCCTGGGGTTCCTCGGTGGTGATGTCCCCCCCTGGCCGGTTCAGACCTTGTTGCTCTTCGCTGCCCAGAAGCAGGAGCTGTGGCGGGGACGCATCCTGGACCTGCTGGCTGCTGGCTCAGCCTTGGTCTGGGTGGCAGGACAAGGCGACGGAGCCCCGCGGGACCAGCACAAGGTCTGCTCACAAGCTGGTGAGAAAGGCGTCTGAGGTGAGGAGGGAGAGCCCACGCTGTCCTTTGTGTGCCGGGTGTGACCTGCCCGGGCTCACGGTGTCCAGCCGGGCAGGAGGACATTGCCCTGCTCTGGGCTGGCCTCTCCTTTCCGAATGCTCCGGGCGAGGAGGTGGCAGGGAGCGGGTTGGGGGCGATGGGACAAGGGGGACTCGTAGGCAGTGTGGCTGTGGGACTGCTCGTGTCTGTGGGGCTGTGGGTGGACGGGTGGGGCAGGGCTCCTGGGTGGATGGAGGGACGGTGCCTGGCAGCACGTCCTGGCTGCAGAGGGGGCTGGATGGGGTGGGGGGTGGTGGCAGGGGATGGGTGGGCAATAAAGCTTCTCCCAGTACCCCAGGGCCCTTCTGCAGGACAAGTCCTGCCGCGCGGCGTGCCCGGGGGATGCGGTGCCCTGCTCTCGTGCTTTAGTCCTGCCTGTTGTGTGCATGTTTAAGTGCTGGGCAGAGTTGTGGGGAGCTGGAGGATGCCTTTGGTGTGAGGCAGAGGGGGAACTGCTTTAGTGTAAATGGAGAACATCAGAAGAGCTGTCTGGGAAAAGGCTTGGATGCTGAAACATCATCTGTGACCGATCAGAGGAACAGAGGGAAAATATAGTAAGACATGAGGAGGGAACATAGTGAGGGGGCTTGAGACAAGTGCGCGGGCGTGAGGGGTCCTGGAAAGCTGTGGTTACGCACCAGACAGCAAATCTCAGTGCTGCGATCCCAAAGCCTTGCTTTCCCAGCTGACAGCGATCTGCAGCAGCCAGGCAGAGATGTGAGATGAACCCCAAGGTCCATCCAGTCACCGGCAGCAAGGGTGGGTGGACTGGGCCCTCAGGGCACAGCCAAGACCCTGATGGCAGCAGGAGGAACCAAATGCTTTCAGGCTGGACCCAGCAGTGCTCAGTGCCCAGCTGCTTGTACCTCTGCCAGCTGTTTTCTGCTCTTTCAGGGTTGTGCAGGGAGGAGCTCCGGGGCTGGTCCTGCAGGGACTTCCCTGGGCAGCTGTCCTTGCCTCGGGTCATGGCTCTGCAGACCTGCTGCTCTCCCAGGACCTCCACATCACCCCTGGGAAGGACCAGGCTGGAACCTGATGGACCTGAGGAGGCACGTTGCTGCCAGGGCGGATGCGGGTCCTGCTGGCTGAGCGCTGGCGCAGGCGTTGCTGTCCCTGGGCTGAGCGAGCCACCCTGGCTGTTGCCTTCTCCTCTGTGCAGGGCTGAGCTGCCGCCAGCACCGGCTCTCTGCGGGGCTGCTCCCATCGGGGGGTCACAGCAACCTGGGGACGGTGGGGAGCTGCAGGGCTTGAAACAGGGGGAAGGCAGAGGGAGCTCTGCCCTGGCTCCTCAGGACAGGGATAGCCACGGCCCAAAACTGTAGGGAAGGAGGTTTGGTGAGATGCAGGACAATACCTCTCTAAGGTGATGTGGATAAAGCCCTGGAGCAGGCGGTGATGCAGCAAGAGGAGTTTCCACCGCAAGAGACTATTAAGGGCTTGTCGGTATGGATGGAGCTGCTCCCTGCGTTGAGATGAGGGGGATTAAATGACCTCTTGAAGCATTATCTCCCCACTGCAGAGGAGGGTCGCTGTGGGCTCCCTGGGGACCCGCAGGAGGGTTGTTGGGAGCCGGCTGCGGGGACCAGGGCTCCTGCTTCTGCCGCATCCGGAGCCTCACCTCTGTGAGTCAGCGTTTCGCTGCCGATGATTCACAGCAGCGCTGCGAGACAGCCACGGGCTGGTGCAGGGCTGAAATTAATTGTCTGGAAGGAGGGCAGCATGAGAGGAGGGAGAGAAGATGTTTTCCATCATCTTATCAGCATTTCCCAAACCTGGCTGCCAGGTACGCCGGCACCGAGCTGGAGAGAGAGATGTGCTCTGCCTTGCAGAGGCAGCTCCACCCTTTGGTCCCCTCCCTGGCAGTGGCCGGGGCACAGGGGTTGGTGCCCTGGCACCTTGGCGAGCTGGTGGCTGCATCCAGCTGTCATTGTCCTAACTGGAGCACAGTCCCCTGCTTGGCTGGACCTCCCGGCGCTGCTTCGGCCGCAGGCAGCCCATGCCCTCCCACAACCCCGTGAGGAGGATGAGACAACCTTCCTCCTCCCCATGCATGCTTGGGGAGGCACCTCCGGGCCCTGCAAACCGTGGGGCTCCTTGCTGAGCCTCTGTAATTCAGAGGGACGGCTGTCATTCAGACCCTCGGCACATCTGGCACAGCTGGAAATCCATTGAGCTGTTCTGAACCAGCTCGGGGGTGATGGGCAAGTACTGTTGGTATGCTTCAAAATATTACCCAGGCATCTTTCTGTGTCCTTTCTGGGCTCAGGTAGCCTCAGCCCAAGATGTAAATTGTCAGAACTGCCCCTAAGCGTCATCCTCCGGGGAGGCTGGGCCCCGTCCTCGATGCCGTGGCTCCAAGTGCTGCGCCATCCGTGCGGGCGTGTCCCGGCCGGTGCTTTGCAGCCGCTGATTTCTGTCTGAGGGGTTTTTGCAGATGAGCAAAGCAAACCGAAGCCTGCTAGCTGCAGTTTTTTCAGTTGCGTTTTGCAAGTCATAGAGGAGTTTTTCATGTGTCCTCGGTTTGGGTGTGCGTGGTGTCCCAGCACTCGGTGCCAAAGGATGGGTTCTCCCCAGTTCTGCGGGGACACAAACGCTGTTGCTTGCAAATAGGTATCGAAGTGAGACTCGGGAAGTATTTTATTAGCAAAATAGAGCTGGAGCCAGGTAAGAAAGGTTGTTCAAGGCCACGAACCTCCTGCCGTCTCTCTCCACTGCAGCAGCCCTTTGAAGGTTGATCTCTGCTATGGGGCAGCCCGATGGGGGGGGTCTGGCTGCCCCCACCATGGTCCTTCCCAGCGCATGTAACCCAGCCTCCCGGTTGCTATTTCTGGCTCCTGCTCAGCCCCGTGACTTGTTCAAGCTCCTTTGACACCTTGTTGGTCCTTTGGCGTATCTGTGAAATGCTTCAGAGCATGGAAATTTCCGAGGGACAGTTTTTCCCCGCAGCAGCTGGAATCCAGCTCAGCCACACGTGTATTTTAGGAGTGGAGCGTGGGAGTGGGCGCCGCAGTGCCAGTCGCTGCGGGCACGGCTGGGGACCGGCGTCACGGTGGCTTGGGGCTTGGAGCTTCTGACGGGACATGGTGGTGACACTGCGTTAATGTATAGAATATGGACGGTATATATACATCCTGAATATCAAACATGCAGGGAAGGCAGCCTGGGCAGAGCTAATTGCTGCTGAAAGACAAACAGGGGATGGATAAATGGTATTGAGCAGGAGGGAATCGGAGAAATCTGTTCCCGAGAGCTGTTTGCCTGGTGCGCGGGCAGTTCTCGCATTGTCCCGCAGCAAAGCCAGGGCAGGGCTGGGGGCAGCCGGTGTTCCAGCTCCTGGGGGCAGCTGATGGGAGGGGAGAGGAGAGGAGAGGGGGGCCGGGAGCATGTGGGGCTCGTGGAGATGGGTGTGCAGCAGCACAGGGGCTGGGACAGCTCTGCTCTTCCTCCTCCAGGCTTGGTGGCATGGCCTGTCCCCTCCCTGTCCCCTCTGTGGCAGGTGGGGAGGGCTGGGGGCCCCTTTTCTCCTTGCCCTCGAGGCTCACCCTATGCAGTCAAGCCCCGGTCCGGTGAAGTGGGGTGCTCCCCACAATGGGTGCCTGCCAGAGCCCTGGATCCAGCAGCACATCTCCTGGGCAAGCTTTGCACCAGATCTGGGGGTACCTGGGGGGTCTTTGGGGACCCTGGGCACTGGGGCACTGTACCGAACAGACTGGAAAACGTGGGGACAGGTGGGAGCAAGCCTGGCTGGTGTGGGAGCCTGCTGGAGGTTCCCCGACAAGCGGGGAACAGCCTGTCCCACGGGACAGGGGCACGGCACAGTGTGTCCTACCCCCGGGGTGGCCGGAGGCAGCAAGATGCTGGTGTGGGCAGCGCTGCGGGGGAGTCTGGGTTGGGTCCGGGTGCACCCCGCAGTGCGGTTGCAGTTCTAGGGCAGGACGGAGGTACTTTCTCCTCGGCACCATTTTTTTTTCGCTGCAGTAGCCCCAGATCTGCCCACGTGGCTCAAGTCCCTGCCGTGTCCCACACTGTCCCATCGCATCCTCCGTGCAGGTCAAGCCTGTGTGCTGCTCCCCACCCCACTGCGGCTGCGAGCCGACCTGCTTTTTCTTCTCCCCACCCTATCCCTCTTCCGTCCCTTCTAGCCTTTAAAACGTTTGTCTCTTATCTTTGATAATTGCCTGCAAGGCTTGAACATCTCTGAGGCCTCAGAGCTGTCCTTGCCTTGGAAAAAGCTAAAAAACCCTTTTATCCTGCGCCTGGGCACCCGCAAAGGCTGTGTGTCCTCTGCAGCAGCCTGGGAAGCTGCTGCACCAGGGGTGAGGGATAGTTCCTGGGTAGGAGAGGGTTCCTCATCCTCCCCCTGCCCGCTCCTTGCTCCTTGTTGGAGCTGTGGGTCCTCACCGGCAGCCAGGCTGCTCCAGTGCTGCTCCTGCCCCAGCTGCTCCCATGGCCCCAGCTGGTGGGTCGGTGCCCCCGACACGGCTCATCGGGGAGATGTTGAACCCTGAGATAGCAGGGGGCCGTGCTGCATGTGCTCTTGTTGTTTAGTCCTATTTGGTGATGCTCTAGGGTTTGTTAGGGTCCTGATCCTGCTTCGGTCTGCTGTCACCAGCGGGATGGGGCTGGTGGCTGTGCAGCCCCGGGGGTGCTTGTCTGGGTGTACGTTCCTCGTGGCTGGGAAAGGGTCAGATGGGGAGAAACCAGAGCGAAGGCCGTGCCGATGTGTTTGGGCATTCAGAAAACGTGAGCCAGGCATCCCAAAAGCCAGGGAGCTGGGTTAAAATCCATCAATATTCTAACAATAGCCCCTCCGGCGCTTGCTTCAGCCTGTGCGACCCTCTGAGGGGGGTGCCAGACTCCTTTTTGCTAATGTGAGGACAGAGCTGAACAGATGGTGACAGGGACAAGTGGCTCGAGTCAGGTGTGTCGGGAAAAGACTGCTTTGGGTGTGGACCGGGGGTGCTGTGCTGCAGCCCCCAGCCCCCTGAATTCTTCCTCTTGCTCGGGCTGCAGAGGGCACTGGGACAGGCACAGTGTCCCCACACAGGGTGAGCAGCCATGGGGTGCCTGTGGGTGCCCCCATGGCTGGAGGTGATGATTAGCCCTTGCTTGGATTTAAGGCACTCTGAGGATTAATGTCATGTTTTCTCCTCCGTGGGGCCATGTCCCCCCGCTCCCAGCAGCGTGTGCTGTCCTCGGCTGCTGCTGGGGTGTCCTGCCGAGAGGACGGAGCTCTCCGGGTGGTGCCCAGGGACAGGACCAGAGGCCACGGGCACAGACTGACACACAGGAGGGTCCCTCTGAAGCACTTTTCCACTGTCAGGGTGAC
>VZTO01023684.1:28540-78330 GCA_013400615.1 Syrrhaptes paradoxus | reverse complement strand
TACATGAAAGGGAAAGAAAAACCAAGTTGAAGCACAAAGCCCTTTGTTACTCTAGTGAGCACTTATTTCTGGGACTAACCCCATGAAGTTGCTTGAATCATCATTCTGCAGCCAAGTTAGAAGTTACCCACATGAATCAATTTACTCACGAAGGTACACCAGTTTTGGCATTGCCAAGGATTCTATTGTTGTTCTGAACAAGGCAGTACATTTTGCTTTCTCTCTCAGCACCTGCTCCTCAAGAAATAGAAGGCGGCTCAGCTGCAGTGTTTGACCAAGTGTAGCTCAAATGATAGTTTGAGAGTTAGGGCATTACTCACTTTAAGCAATAGCATCGCAATCTCTACTGAGTCTTTTAAAGAATCCAAGTCTTCTCTTGGGTCAGACATCATCAGTGTTGTGGTTTAACCCTGGTGGGCAGCTAAGCACCACACAGACACTCGCTCACTTTCGCCCAGTGGGACAGGGGGGACAATTAGAAGGGTAAAAGTGAGAAAACTCCTGGGTGGAGATAAAGACCGATCAATAGGTACAGCAAAAGCTTCACGTGTAAGCAAAGCGACAGAAGAAATTTATTCACTATTTCCCATCAGCAGGCACAACCCAAAGAAGCCACAAAGTATTCGTATGTACTAAATTTCATCACACCAGCACGCTGGAGTACGTCGACTCTCTCCAAGTCAGACCTGCTTAAGGCCATCTCCTCCCGATTCTGTGTAGCAATAAGTGAGCACAGTGTAGGGGCCTCTTGCGTGGGCAGCGTGCGAGGGGCTCAGCAGGGTGCCGGGGGGTCCCCGATGGGGTGCAGTGCAGGCACTGGTGCCGCAGGGACCAAGGTGCCGACGGGACCCCATTTGAAACCTGTCACCATTCGGGTCTCTCCAGTGCCTTACACCCCCTGTGGGTCTCACCGGGGGCAGATTTTGGAGCAGGTCCCTGTTAGAGGGCAGTGGGCGCAGTGGGTCCCTTCCAGCCCGGGGCCTGGGCACCTCCAGCTGGGTGCACCGTCACTTCTCGCCAGGGATGGAGGGAAGATCCTTTCTGCTCTGGTTTTCCCTGGGCTACCTCGTGGAGCCAGCGCAGGGGTGTGCCGCGGGGTTCAGCGCTGGGCAGGGAGGGGGGACAGCCTGTGGTCATTGCCTGGCCCCCAGCCGGGCTCGCTCCCGCAGCTCCTGCTGCCTCCCGCCTGCTTCGGGCAGCCCTCCCCGGGCCTGGGGAGCTTGGCTGAGCTGGGGGATTGTTCCCAACATGATAAATTAGGTCTTTCCCATCACGTGTGGGGTCCAATGTGAGGCATGCTGCGGGTCTCGGGGTCTTTGTCTGCCACTGTCTCTCCTTTTCCCCCTCCTTTCCTCTCTGGGTTTCGTCTCCTCTCTCCCCTCTGGGCTGACTCTTGCCCCCGCTTTCTCTATCTCCTCCTCCTCGGTCGTGCAGTGGCTCCGGACAAGGAGATTTTACAGTTGTGGATGCTCAGAGGTGGGTGATGTGAGCCCAGACCGCAACGGCAGGGGTGCGGAGCAGCCAAGAACTGGTGGCCCCCGGCCCCACACCCCCATGGCTGCGGCCCCCCAGGGTGAGGGCGAGGGAGGGGGCCAAAGCTGGAGATGCTGTTGAGGGTGCTGAGACCCCCCTTGCGCGTGGGGCTGCCCGAGCGCTGCTCCCGCAGGTTCTGTGGGGCCCCTGCCAGCGCTGCCGCCCCCCCGGAGCTGGGGAATCCGTGACCCCCCCGTCCCTGGCCCGGCTGAACTCGTGGGGGCTGCGCTGCCGAGGTCGGGGTGATGGGTTAGGGTGCAGATGGACTGGGCGAGGATTTCGGAAGAGGGGGGCTTGCTGGGAAGTGTGGGATGACTGGTCCTCCCTTGCCGCAGGCTTCTGTGTTCCACTCGAGCAAGACCCACCCCGGGCTGTCCCACTCCAGCAGCTCAGACATCCCTGTGCGAGGCCGAGCTTGTCACCGGCCAGCACGGCACGTGCCAGCCTGGCCGAGCGGAGCCCGGTTCCACAGGGAGCTTGTGGGGAGGGTGTCAGGGCTGCAACCCGGTCCCTGCTCTGCCACTTCTCCCAGGGCTGATATTCATGGTGTGTGGGGGGGTGATGGTCCATGAGCATCCCAGCCCCCGGGTGCCATTTGGAGAACTCAAACTGGTGAGCGACTGGCCAGTTGGGGCCAAGTGGGCTTTTCTCCCTCGGCATCCAGCACGGTGAGACCCTGCGTGGCTGGACTGCGCAGGTGGGTGCCTGCACCCTGATGGCAGGAGCCTGCTGGGACTCAGAGCCAGCAAGTTGCCAGACTTTGCCTGGCTTGTGCTTCTTCCCCAGGGGCCCCTGATGGTGTGGCATGCTCTGGAGTCTTCATCAGCATGTGTCCAAACTGGTGGGTGCTACCTGAGCACTGCCCCTGTCCTCAGCCTGCCTGCCCATCCCCAGCCAGCCCTGCCTGTCCCCCCCCCCCCCGGGGCTGCCTATCCCCAGCCAGNCTGCCTGTCCCCCCCAGGGCTGCCCATCCCCTGCCTGTCCCCCCCAGGGCTGCCCGGGTGTGGGGTGCTGGGCAGCACCCGCTGCCGTCCCGCAGCTGCTCTGCCGGTGCCCTGCCTGTGCTCTGGGGCTTCCCAGCGCCGGATCCGTCCCTCCGCTGCGGCGGTGTCAGCGCTGTGCTTTATGGGCACTTTGTGCTGTTGTGTTGTCCCTCCTAGGGGACAAGGGGGGACAAGGAGCCACGTGCCTTGTAGGCAGGGATGTGCTGGGTGTCACGCTTGGCACTTCGCTACGGACAGGGGCGATGAAAGAGCTTCTGTTCAGCTCTTGGCTGTACATCTCCAGGCTGAGTAGTGCAAGGGGGGTGCTTGGGGAGGTGTTTTGGAGGCGGTGCAGTGACCTAGGACCCTCATAAGAGCTGGGGGGTGATACAGGCAGGGCCAGGTTAACTGGGGATGAAGATGCATGGTGGGTCCAGCTCCTTGCTGAGCAGCCAGTGCGTGCACACGGAAGGATCCTGGCAGGATCACAGCCTGCGCCGGCTCCGTGGTGCCTGGCCCGGGATGAGTCAGGTGTTTGCAGGGAAGGAGGGCGGATGGGGCTGGCACCAGCACCCACATGGGACCCTGCTGCCACACCGCGGGGCTGCGGTGTGGGCGCGGAGCTCCCAGCGAGGGGATGGGAAGGCAGCCCAGTTCGCAGCTCGGCTGCGGTACACATCAATCACGGCACGGGGGTGTTGGGCTCGGGGAAGAGGCGGCTCTGCAGAAAGCGCTGCCTCGGACCTGGCAGCAGCCTGGCAGCGACGAGCCGTGCTGGAGGCATGGGGACCTGGCACCAAGGTAGGGCCGGCGCCGCCGTGGAGACGGCAATGATGCGGGATGCTCTGCGGTGCTGCTGGTTGCCCAGGGAATGGGCTTTGGTGGCAGCGGGTGCCCAGCGTGGGGAGCAGCAGCCTGGGTGGGATGTGGGTCCTGGAGCCCGGGCTGTGGGGACAGGGCACTTTCCTAGCTGAGGAGTGGTTTGGGGCAGTGCAGATCTCTGCCCCTGCCAGTCCTGCATGAGGAGGAGCAGGGTGCAGTCTGCAGGAGCTGGGGGTACCCTGTGTTTCCAATCCCCCCCACCCCTTCCCCAGAAACAGGGCAGCTCAGAGGATTGTTTCGGCCTTGCAGCAGAGCGCGGCCGGCTGCACTGCAGAGCTCTTTGGGGATCTACACGTCCCCCAGTGCTGGGGGGTGAGGGTGGGTGACAGCAGGGTTCAGGGGTGCTGTGTGTTGCTGGGGCTTTGGGGATCGCTTTCCTTGTTCACTTTTTATGTGTCCCTGGAGGATGCCCAGGACTCCCTGCCGAGCTGCAAGGCGCTGCCTGTGCTCTCGTCCTGCCTGTCCCCTGCCAGCTCAGCCTCTGCCCCATGGTGGGGGTGCTGGGTGCCACAGCCCAGGTGAGCTCCTCTGTTGTTTTTAGGGGTTGGCAAGTACCTGGACCCCCTGCCTGGTGTCTCGCAGCCACTGCCACCCCCACAGGGTGCTCTCTGTGCCCAGCTTGCTCCCCATCTCTGGCTGTCATCTGTCCCGCAGCGTGACGCTGGGCTTTGCTGCCAGGATCAGACCCCCGGGGCCGTCGGCAGCTGCTGAATGCAGTGGCAAGGGAGGGGGGTGCCTGGTTGTTACCCAGCTCTGGGCACCCCAGTTGTGCTGGGCTCTGTGGAGTTCTGTTTGGGCACTCGCTGTGGGGCTCTGCACAGGGACTCCTGTCTGCCCGTGTCCGTGATGCTTCAGAAGTGAAACATCCTGGACGGGCACCATCCTCAGCCGGGAGCGAGGGGAAGAAAGCAGAACCTGGGAGCAAAGGGGGGGTGCTCAGCCTTGCAAACCAGCCCTGCAGCAGGGAGTGATGGGCAGGGGGAAGGGGAAAGCAGGCTCAGGCAAAACCCCGTTCAGAGGTGCAGGAAATGCTCTGGGAGGGGAGTGCTGCGGAGGCTGGAGCCGGGATATGCTGGGGAAGTGTGGGGGCAGAGCGTCTGGGAAAGCCGTGAATCCACACTCCAGCTTGAACGGGGGAAGAGGAAAACACCAGAGGAAGGGGGAGCAGGCAGGGAGATGATGGGAGGAGATTGTAGGTATGACAAGCAGGTCTACCTCTGGTCCTGCTGACGCTTTCTTTGCAGTCACCGTTCCCGTGTGCCTGTTTCGGTAGCCGGGAGTTCCAACCGGCTCCAGCCATTTCACCTGCTGTTTGCCCTGAGGAGAATATCCCCGGCTTGTTTTGGCTCCGGCTGCAGCAGAAGCAAGCCAGCCCTTGCTGAAAACTGGGGTTGTACATGGCACTGGGGACCGCGGGTGCAAGGGAGTCCTTCAGTCCTTCAGAGAAAGGGTCTGGGGAGAAGGTGCCCGCTGCCCGGGCAGCTGCCAGGCTTGGCACGGGACCTGCCCTGGCCCTGGCTTGGCTCCTGAGGGAACACGCATGGAAGGGGCTGGGACAGGACCCAGCCCTGCAGGATTGGGTCCTGCTCCTGCTGCGGGTCATATTTAGAAACAAATGATGTAGGACAGCATCTCCAGTGGTCTCAATGAAGTTTGCTGCAGTTGGGGTCTAAACCTCTTCTAAAGGTTTGTGATAGCANGGGTCCTGCTCCTGCTGCGGGTCATATTTAGAAACAAACGATGTAGGACAGCATTTCCAGTGGTCTCGATGAAGTTTGCTGCTCTTCTAAAGGTTTGTGATAGCGATTATGTCAGTTAAGTTGTCTCTTTGGCACGTCCTTCCTTTCGCAAACTGTGGCCCCTGCATCAGGGTCTCCTGGGGGGCTGCCCTGCGAGGTGGGGCAGCAGGAGCCGAGTTTTGCGTCTGGAAGGGGCTGTGTAATGTGGGACCAGCTTCTTGCTGTCTGAAAGTGTGCTTTCCGCCTTTCTGCTCCTGCTTAAGGTGCGGATGGTCTGGTAATAAACATCCTCTACTTCTGAAGCTCTTGAGTGCTGTAGGAGAGTCCACAGGAAAAAACCCAGCTCCCCAGCGGGGAGAAGGGGCCAGGACGGGTGGCACTGGCTGCTCCCTGTGAGTGCTGCTCAGGTCCCTCTGAGTCCTCGGGTGCCCTGGGGGTGCTGAGCCCCCCAGCCTGGCAGAGGGTGCTGGCGGTCACCAGCAGTGCTGTGCCCCCGGGGCCACTGTCACTGGCTCCCCTGCCAGCCCCGGCTCCCCTGGGCTGTCTCCCGCACCCTTTTGTCTCGCCCAACTCAGTGGGTGATGAGGAAGGTGAATGTTTTGTGATCCCCCAGGAAGGAGCCCCGGTGGATTTGCCAGTCCGTTCCCGGCAGGGCCGCAGGGTCGGTGGAGTCAGACGGTGACTCAGGGGATTTTATTGCATTTCAACAACTGCAGAAATGTTAGGGATCAACTCTTCAGGGTCAAGCACTAGATAACATTCATCAATTATCGACTCTTCAGGGTTTAGCACCAGGTAACACTTACAGAGCAGGAAAGAGTTGAGAGAGAAGAAAGAGGGGACAGAGAGAGAGGGAGAGGTGGTGACAGAGACAGGAATTTCACCACCCCTTGGTTCCAGCGCCGGGGTCTTTTGTAGCAGTCTTGGTGTGGAGGTGGTGGGTTGACAAAGATAAGTGCTCATGCTTCAGCTTTTGGGTTTGGTCTGTCCAGGACCACCCCTCGGGGTGGGGAACAAAAGCCCTGTGTCTGGGTTACCTTCGGGGGGATGGCTGGTCCTCTGCTGGGGAGACGAAGCCCAGCCCTCAGCAACCNCCCAGCATGGCTGCAAGCCGAGAGGCCGAAGGGCTTCCAGCTCCTCCCCAGGGAGCATGGAGGGGCTCCGTCCTCCTCCTGTTCCACGCTGCCAGGGCACGAGTGACGCCGCTGAGATGGGATCACTGAGTCCTTGCTGGGACGGGGCCCATCGGTGCTCGGGTTTCCTCTGCGCCCGTGCTGAGCCCCATCTCCCTGCTGCGGTGCGGGGACGGGTGGTACTGGGGAGCCCAGTGGCACCTGTGGCGGAGGGAAATGTGCAATGGGGCTGAGCTGTGCTGGGGCCAGGGACCAGGGCTGGGATCCCACAGCAAGGTGGCAGGAGAAACCAGGCTGTGATGGGAGCGGGCAGATGGTCCCTGGAGCCCTGCTGGACCCCCTGGCCGGGGCTCCACCACCCCAGACTGCTGTGTCGTGCTCTCACCTGCTTCAGATGAAAGTTGGGGTCCCTGGATCAGGCTCCTTGGCCATCATCAGAAGGTTGGAAGTGGAGCTCTGTATGCACAAGGAGGGCTGGCTGGGAGAGGTGGGGTGAATTCCCAGCCTGCCACCCTTAAACAACGCCCCGCATTCCCTCGGGGATCGGTGCTTCTTGGTGCAGGGAAGAACAGTGTGGAAGAAAGTTTAGAAATATTGAGTGAAAAACTCAGGATGTTTTTAGCCCAAAGCGATGGCTGTCATTTTAGAGATTTCACGTTGATTAAAAAATTCACACGCTGAGATCCAAACGGAAGCGGTTGGGAATGATCCACGCAGGGATTGGAGCTGGGAGCGTGCAACTGCTTGAATTTCCAGCGGAAAAACAGCAGCCCTACTTCCTCTGCGGAAAAAATAAACCACTGGTGACCTTTGAAATCCTCTCGTGCCCTCGGCTGAGCACTGGGCTCTGCTGGGAGAAGCTGAGCTGATGTTTCTTGGGGGCCGGTGGCAGGTTGTCCTCCCTGTTCTGGCCAGGAGAGCGTGGCCCTGGGGCAGGGGGAGGAAATCCTGGCTCTTCTGGTGTGAACCAAGTCCTTGGGTGGTGACCGCGCGGTGCTCGCGGAGGGGCTGCGGGAAGGGCTGCTCCTGGGCAGGATGAGCCCGATGCGGGAGGTGCGGGCTGCCTCCTTCCCTCTCCTCTGCCCGTCCCTTCTCTTGCCTCCTGCCTGCCCCCTCCCAGCCCCAGGAGCCAGCTTCAGCAGTTCTTCTGGGTAAGGTTTCACGTCTCCCCGTTGTGCTGAGGACACCTGAAAGGCAGAGGTGGGACACGAGCTGTGGGTGGGATGTTTTCTCTGTGGAAGTCGGCAAGTTTGGAGCTGAGCGCAGGCTGAGCGGTGCAGCTGACCCCCCGAGGGAAGGGGTCCATCCAGAGGGACCTGGACAGGCTGGAGGAAGGGGCTCACATCAACCTCCTGAAGTTCAACCAGGGCAAGGGCTGGGGCAGCCCCCAGTACAGCACAGACTGGGGGATGGAGGGTTGGGGGCAGCCCTGCGGAGAAGGGCTTAGGGGTACAGGGGAGTGACAAACTGGATGTGACCCGGCAATGTGTGCTCACAGCCCGGAAAGCCAACCGATCCCAGCTGGTCCTGCGTGGCTGGATGTGGCCTGGGGACCCCAGAGACAGGGAGCTGGTGGGGCCTGAGCAGCCTAAGTGGCAGATGGGTGACGGTCACAACGGGTGGGTGCTCAGTGACCCGTCTGCCTGTGGACCATGCGTGCAGCTCCGTGTTGCATTTGCAGAAAGGTTTCCAAACCATAAAGGTTGCAAAAACACGTTACTGAGCACCCCAGCGTGGAAAGTGCTTTCCCCTCCCTGGGCCTCGCCCCGGGTTTGTTTTTGCATCTGGCGTGGGACAGGCAGCTGGAGCTGGAGGCAGGTTTTGTCCCGCTGCTGTGCAGGGTCTGGCCACGCCGGCCGTGGGAACCCAGCGTGCTACCGCTGCTGGGAAGTCCAGAGGGGAAAAAAACCCATGTTGCGGATGCAGTGTGTGGGGCTGTCCATGTGTGCATTTCCTGTGTCAGTGCAGCCTTTACCCTGACTCACCGCCTGGTTTCTCCTCTCAGAATAACCTCTTCTAGTCAGAAAAAATAGGAAGGTACTGAAGGCACCGGGGCTGGCAGGAGTGGGGGGGTTCTGGCCAGCCCCACTCCCTGGCTGCGGCGGGTCCCTGCCACCCGTGTCCCTCCCCACTCCACTGGCTCTTCTCCAGCAGCTCCCGTGCGAGGNTGCCCCATCCCTGGAGGGGTTCAAGGCCAGGCTGGATGAGGCTTTGGGCAACCTGGGCTAGTGGGAGGTGTCCCTGCCCATGGCAGGGGTGGCACTGGGTGGGCTTTAAAGTCCCTTCCAACCCAAACCATCCTGTGATTCCCTAACTGAGTATGAAATCCTGACATCCTGCGCTGCTGCCGCCGGCCCTTTGCAGAGCCACCTCCCGGTGCGGACAGGGAGCCGGGTGTCTGGCAGCAGGTCTGTGGCAGGCAGCGGGGCAGAGACGGGCAGCTCCCACTCCTGCCCATATGGCCGGGGCGTCCCGGGCTGCCCAGCCAGCATCCTCCATCCCGGTACACCTGGGTGACACCTCCTGTCTCTCCTTGTGGGTGGTGGTGGCAGAGCAGGGTGACCAGCGGCCATGACAACGGAGACGGGCCCCGGTTCGGAGGTGAAGAACGCGCAGGAGGAGGCTGCGCAGCAGCAGCTGGAGGCGGCCGCGCACGGCCCCAGCCCCGCCGGCCGGGACGCTGAGGCCAATGAGAAGCTGGGGGCGCAGTCCGATGCCCGAAATACGGAGCTGGTGAGTGGGTGACGGCTGGGTGCTGTGAAATGAGGCAGAGGAGGGTGCAGCAGAGGAAGGGGACATGCCACCACTCTGTGCTGCCCATCGCTGTGTCCATGCTGCGGGGCGTGTGGGGTGGGCACCTGCCCTGCCCTGTCGCCCCAGGGGAATGCCCCAGGGGGGAAGCTCCCTGCAGCCAGGGCAGGGAATGGGCTCTGCTGGCTGCCGCCCAGCTGCCTGTGCAGGTTTTCGTGGGCAGGACAGGCAGAAGGAGCCTTGGGGCAGCCCCAAATGCCGACTCTGCTGGCAATAGTAGCTACTGGCCAGGGCAGGGGGAGGCAGCGGGGGCCCCGTGTTCCAGGCTGAGCTGCCCTTGGCAGGGCTGGGAGCAGCGGCTGCACCCCAACGTCGGCCTCAGAGCTGCGGGGAGCCGTGCTGCTGCCCACGGGCACGGTGCTGCCTGGCCCTGCCTGCGGTTCCGGGCGCTTGGGCAGGGAGGTGGCGGGTGCTGAACCGACCCCGGGCTCCCGGATGTGCCGCCCTGGGTGTGCGGGAGGAGTGGGGTGGTCAGCCTGCCCCCCACCAGCTGCTCTCTTCTGCCTGCTCTCGGGCTTTCCTCATCTGTCTGCCCGTCCATCCCGGCAGCAATGCCGGGTAACCCTGTGCATCCCCCCGCTCCAGGGCACAGAGATGGAGGAGAAGGACTACAGCGAGACGGACGGGCTCTCTGACAAAACAACCCCCAGCAAGACCCAGAAGTCACCCCAGAAAACCACCAAGAAAATGAAGAGTGCCCTCTGCAGAGTGACCCTGCTCGATGCCTCCGAGTACGAATGCGAGGTGGAGGTGAGTCCCAGCTCCAGGGATGTGCTGGCAGCAAGGAGGGGACATGCCTCAGCCCGGGGACCCTGCCCAGCCCAGCGAGTCCCTGATGTCAGGGCCCTTCCAAGGACAGCTTTGTGGCACCTTTCTGCTAGAGAAAAGGATCCACAGAAATAGCCATTTAAGTTGAAATTGCAAGATAAGGAAAAAAATCTGGAAAGGCAGAGCCTAGCAGGGAATTGTAGCCCAGTGAATCCCAATTTGGCAGCTACTCACAGAAGAAAACAGTGCCTGAAAAGCAGAAGCTGAATAGGCGGGGGCCAGAGCTCTGCCTGGCAATACGTGCACGACACATCCACACGCCAGCCTGTCTGCCGACGCCGTGGGAGCACAGCGTGTTGATGTCCCGCAATGTGTGCACGCATTGGTTCGAAAAGGCTGACGCATGCGCAGACCCTCACGGCTGCCCCAGGCGAGTTTGTGGCCATCCTCTCTGTGCTTGACTCCTCGTCCCTCGCTGTCCCTCCCCACAAAGCCATCAGGCGAGGGGCTGCGTGGGGAGGTGTGTCAGAGCCTGGCAGCGTTGTCCGTGTGCGTGCACACACAGAAGGGTGGTACACGTGCACGTCCTTGCAGCTGCGTCCTCGTGCGTGCAGGCAGGGCACCATGCAGGCAGTCCGCGCCCTGCTCTGGGTGTGCGAGCCGCCCGCTGTTTGTGCAGCATCACAAGCGCGTGGCGTGGGCATGGACAAGCTAAAGTAACAAGCGATAGGAGGAGAGGAAATGGCCTCAAGTTGCACCCAGGGGAGGTTTAGGCTGGATATTAGAAAAAAATTTCTTCACTGCAAGAGTGATGAGGCATTGGAACAGGCTGCCCAGGGCAGTGGTGGTGTCACCATCCCTGGAGGGGGTCAAGAAACATGTGGATGTGGTGCTTGGGGACATGGGTTAGTGGGTTGGGTGGGGTTGGGTTGGCGGTTGGACTTGATGATCCTTGAGGTCTTGTCCAACCTAAGTGATTCTGTGATTCTATAAGCACCTATGTGTGTGCACGGAGGAGCGCGTTCCCCTGTTCGTGGCTGTCACTGCAGGGAGGGACAGAGGGGACTGGTGCCCGCCAGTGGCTCCCGTGGCACTGGGAGATGCTGCAAGGCTGCTGCAGCCGCTGTCACAGGGACCTCACCCTCCTAGGACAGGCTGGGGGACACCCAGGGTTAAATCAGGAGCTGGTTTTTGTGGAAGGGTCCTGTAGGAGAAGTTCCTGCCAGGAATGCCTGTTCCTGTCCCAGCGCTTGCTGCTGGCTCCTGCCCACGGGTAGGGGAAGGCAGCGCTGCTCTGACCCACGGCACCCGCCTGATGAGAGGGATGTTTTTAAGGACCGGCAACTTCGCTTAAAAATGCAAAAGCTGAGGTTGTTCAGGAGTAGAAATCCTGGAGCCTTTGCCAGGGAGACCTTTGCACTTGGTGCTGGTGAGAGGGCAGACGGGTTTTTGTTGGCAGTGGCTCGGAGCTGGCTGTGCAGAGAGAACCTGCATCCGTATGCGGGTCCTGCCTCCCTCGGGTCTCAGCTGCGTGGGGTTGATGAACGTAAGGAGCGTGGCTGCCGGCTCGCTGGGGCTGCCTGGGATGAGTGAGCATCTCTGATCTCCAGCAGCCCTGACTGCCGCTTTGGCAGTAAAATTTGTCCCAAAGCCCTGGAAAGGTGGGTTGCCATGAAGATGAAAGCCTTCCCAAAGAGGAAGAGGAGCGGAGCACCCCAGGAGTTGCGAGGGGCTCATGGGGCACAGGAGCAGCTTGCGTGAGCCCCAGCAGGGCTGTCCCTTCCCTGGCTCTCCCCGTGGCGTTGGCCAAGCAAAGCCGGCACGCGTGCAGAGCCAGGTTGCAGGCTCGCTGGCAGCAATGCAAGCAGACCGATGGCCCTCGCCGGGCACGGGGAAGGACGAGCTCTCTGCTGCTGCGGTGCAGAGGATGGGGTCGAGCCGCTGCTCTCTAGAAAGCCACCTGGGGCACAGGGGAGAGGGTTTAGCCTAGAAGGGCTGGTGCTGCATGTCTTAATTTCTCGAAGGCTGGTGGGAATAGTTGTGCCTTGCTTAATTAAGGCTAATTCAGTAAAAATCAGAAAGCTGAGTAAACTGTTCAGTGTGACACCCTGACACGTGCCGTGGGTGAGCCCCTACCTTCCAAACCCCGGTCAGCAGGAGGGAGAAGAGCCAGGCAGCAGCAACCCAGAGTCAGGGCAGCGAGCCCCAGGCTGTGCTGCTTGGTGCCCTGGGCTGCTGTCCCTGGGGCACGTGGGGAAGGGGCTCCGGTAAGTGGATGTCCTGGAGAGGGGAGGTGGGAGCTGCCAGGCTGCAATGTTGTAAATAGGGGAGGGGTTGTTCTTCCATCTCCTTGAGCAAGCCAGTGCCTCGCTGCCACTGGTAACGAAGGAAAATTCAGGGGAACGCCAAGGACCAGGTAACAAGGGTACCCTTCATCCCTGTGCATGGTTTGGGCTCTTTGTGGCTCTCGTTTGTCACGCTGTGCTTCAGGACCCAGCCACCACCGCCACCAGCCGGGAGGGTGTCGGGGAGGAGCGTGTCCCACCGGCAGCGCTGGCTGCCACGAGCTTTGGGGTGTGTTTGTCCCGGCTCTCTGGTCTGGAGAGGGGGTGTCTGGGCTGGCTGGGCCCCCTCTGGTTTGGCATTGCTGTCTCCTGGTGTGGTGGGGGGTGAGCCGGGTGGGCACCGGGTCCCCTGGCCTGTGGGACCTGCTGCCTGCACCGCTCTGGCTGGGCTTGGCCGTGCCCTGTCCCTGCAGCCCTGGGACTGCCTGGGTGTCCCCAAAGTGGTGCTGCTGGGGGAGAAGGCTGCTCTCAAAGGCAGCCCAGAACCTTCTGGTGGTCACCTGGAGGGTCACGGCTGCCCTGACCCTCCCGGTGCTCCCTGCCTGCACCCAGCGGGTCTCCAGGGTCTCACCAGCAGTCTCTCCGTGTGTCCCACAGAAGCACGCCCGAGGCCAGGTCCTCTTCGACATGGTGTGCGAGCATCTCAACCTCCTGGAGAAGGACTACTTCGGCCTCACCTTCTGTGACTCAGACAGCCAGAAGGTGAGCACGGGGGGTCCCTCTGCAGCCATCCCCTCCATGGCAGGGGCCCCCCCTGACCTGCTGTCTCCTTGTTGCAGAACTGGTTGGATCCCTCCAAAGAGATCAAGAAGCAGATCCGCAGTAAGTGCCCGAGGAGGATCCATCCTTCCCAGCCCTTGGGTGTCCCATGGGGCTCCCGGGTGGCTCCATTGTGGCTGTCCTTTGGTGGGTCCCCTCCTCACCTGCCCAGGAGGGGACCTTTGGCAGCTGGCCTGGGTCAGGGATGCTGTTGCTCATTCGGCTGCCTGTTACCCACCTCTCCTCTTACTCAGGACAGCCGTGGTGGGGGAAGGACCCTGTCTGTGCCACTGGAGAGCTGGCCGAGACCTGGTCCCTCTCTGGGTGCCATCTCCACCTGCCCTGAGCAGGGAGCACAGGGACTGGGGGAAGAGTGGGGGCCTTGCTGGGACAGATCCTGGGGTGCCTTTGCCCATGAAGTTGCCTTGCTGGGGTGGCAGAAGGGCTGTTACCCAAAGTGTCACCTTCTGGGACATGTGGGGCTTTTGCTGTGACACTGGCAGTCTCGCTGAGCTGATGGCTCCTGAAGTTGGGATGCTTTTCTCTCCCTAGCTGTTTGGGGAGGATTAACCAGGTTGTTCTGGTGTCCCAATGGCTGCTCTCCCGGCAGCTTCTGGAGCCCCTCAGTCCCTGCCCTGTGCCAGGCTTGGGGACAGTCACGGGACCCTTAGTGGATGCCCAGGTGGTCCGGCACGCCTGCGTGCAGCCAGCGTGGATCTGCCCTTACTGCTCTCTCCCCTCCCTAGGCGGGCCCTGGAACTTCGCCTTCACTGTGAAGTTTTACCCTCCAGACCCTGCCCAGCTCACGGAGGACATCACGAGGTGGGGATCAGCCCTCTGTGGGCACAGTGGCCAGGGCAGGACAAGCTGGGGGATGTCTGGGGACTCGCTGCCCTCCTCCTGCATGTGCCATGTCCAAATCACGCAGAGCGGGGCCTGGAAGGTGGCCGTGGGAGGTGGCCGGTCCCCACGGAGAGCAGTGCAAAGTGGGGTGCCCGCTGCCGCTGGCCGGGGAGCCCCAGCCTGCTCCGGAGGGCATGCCTCGGCCCCGCTCTCACCCTCTGCCCCTCCTGCAGATACTACCTGTGCCTGCAGCTCCGTGCGGACATCATCACGGGGCGCCTGCCCTGCTCCTTCGTCACGCACGCCCTGCTGGGCTCCTACGCCGTGCAGGCTGAGCTGGGTGACTACGATGCCGAGGAGCACGTGGGCAACTACGTCAGCGAGCTCCGCTTCGCCCCCAACCAGACGCGAGAGCTGGAGGAGCGCATCATGGAGTTGCACAAGACCTACCGGTGAGCCCCAGGAGAGGACGGGCTGGTGGCGAGGAAAGCCACCAGAGGGCTGGCCCACGCCTGGCGTGGCACCCAGCCATGTGTCCCCCTCTCTGTCTCCCTGCAGGGGAATGACCCCTGGGGAAGCAGAGATCCACTTCCTGGAGAACGCCAAGAAGCTCTCCATGTACGGGGTGGACCTGCACCACGCCAAGGTACGGGGCCGTGGGGCTGCCAGAGCGATGGCCAGTGCCACTGCGCCCTGCCCAGCCCCTTCCTCCCGCAATGGAGGTTCAGCAGGGACAGGGTCCGGGGCAGCCAGAGGACCTCCAGAGATCCCACCTCAAGCAGGCTGCAACTCGGTGACCTCGCTGTCAGCCTGTAGCAGAGCACTGAGCAGGAGGGAACATGGCGTGCTGGCCGGACCGGTTCTTACTGGGCAGCTGAGCAGTCCCCTCCTGTCCCTCTTGTCCCCTCCAGGACTCCGAGGGCATCGACATCATGCTGGGCGTCTGCGCCAATGGCCTCCTCATCTACAGGGACCGCCTGAGGATCAACCGCTTCGCCTGGCCCAAGATCCTCAAAATTTCCTATAAGAGGAGCAACTTCTACATCAAGATCCGGCCGGGGGAGGTGGGTGCTGAGCGCCAGCGTGGCCCCGGGGCAGGGAGGGTGCTGCTGGGCAGGGCTGGGGCTGCCTGGTGGGGGTCTCTGCCCCAAGGGTCCCGGGTTAACGACCACGCTGGCCGGGAGAGCACATCTCCCATGGCGTGTGGAGGCTTTCAGCAAGTGCTTTCGTGTTCGTGCTCTTGTTTCCTCACTGGCAAGGTGACTCCAGCAGGCTGGGGGCACCCCAGGCTCCTCTCCCCACCAGCCAGATGCCGTGACCCCGCTGGCGTAGGGAGGTGGCCCAGGAAGGGGTGTTGAGGGCCATTTTTGACTTGCCTTCCGTGCTTCACAAAAAACCATCAGGAGGCTTCTTCATTCGTTTTCCAACTTGATTTTCACTCTTCTGGCTTTTGCGTGCGCTGATGGAGGATGTGTTCCCACCCACGTTTTCCAGCAGGCAGGAGGGCGAGGGCAGCGCATCTAAAACGGAGAGTGATGTCCTCTCGCCCACACGAGCTGTAAAAGGTTTTTGTTTCTTGAGGGAATTTATCTTGCGCTGAAAAGCCATTTACAGTTGAGGAAAGTGCTTAGACCAGAAGTGTGGGGGTGTGATCCCGCCACCCTGTGCGGCTGCCGTGGCCCTTGCCAGCGCTGCTTTGAAGGCTGGTTTTTGCACAGTCATGGCTCCTGCTGGGGCAGCCTGAGAGCCTCAGCAGGACGGGTCCCACCAATCTTCTGGGGCAGGACCTGCCTGTAACGACGTGTCTCTGTCTCCCCCAAGTACGAACAGTTTGAGAGCACCATCGGCTTCAAGCTGCCCAACCACCGCTCCGCCAAGCGCCTCTGGAAGGTCTGCATAGAGCATCACACCTTCTTCAGGTGAGGAGACCCTCCAGACCTTCTCCAGGCCTTCCTTCTGGGACACACACATGTTCCTGCCTCTGCCGCAGGGGGCTGGCTGACAGCTCTCCACCTCCCTGCCCCCAGGCTGGTGTCCCCAGAGCCACCCCCCAAGGGCTTCCTGGTGATGGGCTCCAAGTTCCGCTACAGCGGGCGGACGCAGGCGCAGACGCGACAGGCCAGCGCCCTCATCGACCGCCCGGCTCCCTTCTTCGAGCGCTCCTCCAGCAAACGGTACACCATGTCTCGCAGCCTTGACGGAGGTATGCCCCAAATTGGGGAGGGGGAGGGAGATTGGTCCGCTGGCGGGAGCGAGGGGGATGCTGTTGGGCTCCTCTCCGGCTCATTCGGCAGGGTTACGGCAGCCATCAGGCTTCCCTCCAGAGGCTGTCCCCAGCTGTGTCCCCGTGGCAGAGGGTCTGTCCCCACCCCAAGTGATAGCTCAGACTGTTCTGGGGACGTGGCAGGATGGGGGCCGGGCAGCTTGGGGACGGGGCTCTGCCAGCTCCCTGTGCCCTGGGACCCCTGGGACCAGCCCTCCCTGCTGCAGGGTGCTGGGGGCTCCTCGGCCCCCAGGGCTGGGCTGGCAGGGTGGGGGGGCAGGGGATGGGGACCTGGGATGGGGGTGACAGGGCTGGGGTGACCCTGGCTCTCCCCCACGGGCAGAGTTCTCGCGCCCAGCCTCCGTCAGCGAGAACCACGATGACGGGGCGGAGGGTGAGAAGCAGGATGAGGACGGTGAGTTTGGCAGCAGGAGACGGTCTGAGACGGAGGATGAGGAGGTGACAACCCCAACGAAAATCAAGGAGCTGAAGGTACAGAGGAGGCGGACAGAGGCGGGTGGAGGTGGAGGGGTAGGCTGGCTCGCATCTGGAGAGGGCAGGCAGGGGACTGGGCACAGGCAGCAGGGCTGGGCTGCAGGCAGGAAGAGTCACCTCGGGTCACAGTCCCCCACAGCCCTTTCTTGGCCAGCTGTGCCCCAGGCTGGTGGGACCTCTGGGACATGGCTCTTGGCCTCACCGGTGGAAATGGGGCTGCCATAGCGGCTCAGCTCAACTCTGATTCTCCAGAGCCCTCCAGGTGGTCTCCAGGCTCGTCCCCAGGCAGGGCTGGACCTGGGAGCAGCCCGGCTCCAGCACAGGGATCGGGACAGGCCAGGCACACCGNGCTCGTCCCCAGGCAGGGCTGGACACAGCACAGGGATGGGGACAGGCCAGGCACACCAGTGCCCGCTCACACCCACCACTGCTCAGGCACAGCCCACCCACCCCCTGCCCTGGCCCCCCAGGCTGGCCCAGGGACACCCCAGCCCATTTCAGCCCCATGCTTCGAAGGGAGGGAGGTCTGGTCCTTCTGCACCCTCTCAGCCCATCAACTTAACTGTGATGTTTGTGATAAGTTCCCTCAACTGACCCTGCTGGTTACTTTTAACCCTCTCTTTGCTGCCAGCCGGAGCACGAAACAACCCCCAGGCACAAGCAGGAGGTATTCTTTCTCTGGAGTATCTTAGTCCTCATCGGTGCATCATATTGTCCATCCTTTCCAAAGCAACTCTGTGTCTCACCCTATTTACTGGAATACAAGATGCACCGGGGCGGGGGGTTGGATGCTAGAGAAGCCCGATGAGCAGACAGCTGGGGATCCATCCCAGCGCGCACACGGCATCTTCTATCCCACTAAGTAAGGTGGTCCTGATCGTCCATGTGAGCAAGAGCCCTCCCAAAGCACAACGGCCAGGCCCCCACGCCGAGTCCTTGGCCCGTTGGGAAGACCCGGCTTCTGCTCGTGTTCCTGCCTCTACCATGTCCTTGCCTTGTGTCTCCTCCCCGCCCAGCCCTGCAGCCCCAGCTCTCCTGCGGAGCTGGTCCCATCGCTCCCGCCGGCGCCCCGACCCACGCTCTACTCTTGCGTGACCCCAGCTGCCTCCGTCCCCAGCCCTGCCCGGCGGCTCCGCAATCCCGCAGCCCCCCGCTCCCGCAGCATGGCTCCCCTCTGCAGAGCGGGGCTGGAGCTCCCAGCAGCGCCGTGGCTGCCATCCCGCCCCGGTGGGGACAAATGAGTCTCTGAGCTGCCTTGGGCACCCACTCAGCTGCCTGTGGGGACAGGCGCTGGCACCCACCCCTGTGCCACCGTGCATCTGCCCAGCCTGAGCGCCGGCTGTCGCAGGGGAGAGGGAGGCTGTGCCTTCCCCTATACAAACTCCCGCGTCCGCGGTGGTCCCCCCATCAGGAACAGTTCATCCCAGCCTAAAATCCATGGCTGCTCCCCAGGGGTTTCCCCTCCGCTCATGATGGGATGTCGATCCTCGCTGGATCTGTTGCCGGGGGCGAAGGCGGCCAGGCGCTGGGGTTTGCTGCGCCAGCACCACGCAGCCGTCAGTGTCCCGCTTGGCACCACAGGGCAGACCCCGCCGGGGCGGTGGGCACCGCTCTGGTCCCTCCCCTGCCCGCCTCATTGCTTACCCGCCGCATGTGCATGTGCTGCTCCCCGGCCCCCGGCACACCCGAGCCCAGAGGTGGGCAAACCACGATGCACTTGGCCACGGCTCAGCACACGGGTCCACGGGGGGAGTTCGTTCATTAGTTGAGCTGAGCCTTCAGGATCTGCAAAAATTGGTGGGGTTTTTCATGGGGCTCTTTTGGGTCTCTGGGCTGTTGCTGAGGAGAAATATCAGGGGAGGTACTTTAGGGGACTCCTTTCGAACCTCAGGAGAGGTTTGAGTTTAAAGCAGAATCCAGGGTTCTTGCTCTTGCTGGTTTTTGTTCTGAGCTGGTTTGCCCACCTCTGCGGCAGAACGAGGGGAGCCACCCCGGTGCCTGTACCATCACAAAGCGATGCTCTAACGCCTAAACCCCACCTTGCACCGAGCGCTCGGGGCTGTCCTCTCTGCACAGCAGCCCAGACCCCGCTGCGGGGTGCTGCTCCATGGTGGTCCAGACCTGGATCCATGCTGGGCATCTCTGACCAGCCCTTGCCCTCCTGCCCTTGGCAAAGCCCACTTGGAAGGTGCTCTGTTGGAAGTGCCGGTCCCCTGCCCTGGCTGGGACAGAGGCTGGGGTCCCTTTGTGCCTGGCACGAGAGCAGCAGAGGAGGCTGCTGGCAGTTCCGACAGGGCCCCATCCCTTGCTGATCCCAAGGGGGAGCCCACCTCTTCCCCCACGTGTCTCAGCTTGTCCTCGGCAGGCCGTGCTGGAGGTGCCGGAGGGGCATGCCGTGCCCTTCATGGAGGGGCACCTGCCATGCGCGGTTGGCCACGTGCTGCCTTTTTGCTGCTGCCTGAAATGGTCTGAGTGAGAACTGCAGACCGGGGTGCGCTGTCTCGCTGTCCGTTTGTCTCAGGACCCTAAATTCAAGCCCACTGTGAAGCAAACCCTCCCAGTGCCCCTGCTCATCTGGGTCTGGGGCTTTAATCACAGTTATCTTCCTCTCTCCTTCCCCAAGTTTTTGGACAAGCCAGAAGATGTCTTGCTGAAGCATCAGGCCAGCATCAATGAGCTGAAACGGACCCTGAAGGAGCCCAACAGCAAGCTGGTTCATAGGGACCGGGACAGGAGGCTGCCTTCTTCACCAGCCTCCTCCTCACCCAAGCACGAGGATGAAACACCAAAGGGAACCCCAGAAAAGGCCAGCGAGGTTTGTTCTGCTGCTTCTCTTACGGAGGGGATCTTCACAGGGAGGCGTTCCTCAGCTGCTGGGCTCTGGGGCTCTGCCCCTCGTGCTACCCCGGGGCAGTGTGGTGGGAGCTCCGCGGTGGGACATGGGCTGGAGGGAGGGGGCTGTTGGCCAGACCCTTGTCTCTCCGTTTTGTGACAAGCTAACCATTTCACGCTGCAGGCAGGGATCTCTTGTGCCTAGGCGCTGCATGGGGTTGAACTTCTCATCCATCTGCAGAGGGCTGTGTTGGGGGTACCCGGGAGCTGGGCTGTGGCTTTGTTGGCCCATGCGGTGGGGCTTTCCTCGCCCCTTGTCCCAGCGAGGCTCCTGCGTGGCAGCGCCCGCTGCAGCTCACGAGGAGCGTCCTCAGCAGAGCAGGACCAGGTGCCTGCACAGAGGTGCCCGATGTGCTCTCACCGCGCCCTGGGCTGTGGGAGCCGGCGGAGGGGTGAGCGGTGCCACGCTGGCACCCTGCGCACACGTCCTCCCCTCCTGGGGTTCTGCCTGCTGGCTTTGCAGTGGGACCCTGGGTGTGAAAGGAAGGCACCTGGGGAGCTGGAACTGGGGGTGCCAGGATGTGCAGAGCCCCCGGGGTTGTGTGACAGTACAGATGTGGCACAGCTGGGTGCTCTGTGGTGCTGGGTTCCTGGCTGGCTCAGTATAGGCAGCGTGTGGCAGGGACGTCCCCGCTGCCAGCCTGGATGCCCTCTCCCTGCCAGCGCCCCTCCCTGCTTGCTCTCCCCTTTGCCTTGTTCTCTCCCCGTGGGGGCTGTGGTCCTGTGCCCGCGGCAGTGGGCATGGCTCCAGGCAGGGTGGACGCCGTGCGTGGGGCCACTTTGCCCTGGCTCCCTCCCGGGACGGGCTTGCAGAGCAGGCGAGGGCGTGGGGCTGGGATGCGAGGAGGGTGCTGGGCACTCTGGGGTGGCTGGGCCAGGGGCTCTCTGCGGGGGATTCGTCATGTGCACATGTACCTGCTTGTCCCCAGCACTGGCCGGAGAGCCAGGGCTGCAGGGTGACCTGGGCAGAAGTGAGCTTGCAGCCCCTCATCAAAGCACCAAACTGGGAAGAGGAAGAGGGACTTCACCCCACGTCTCTTTTACGTAGAAAGTGCCGAGATGTAAACGGAGCATCTAGAGCTGGCATAGCTGTGACGTCTTTTCATCCATCCATCCATCCATGCATGCATCCACCCACCCGTCCATCCATCCACACATTCATCTCCCCTCCCACCCACCATTTTTTCCTTCATCCCTTCTCATGTGCTCTCTCTCTCTCTCTCTGTCTCTGTCTCTCTCTCTCTCTCTCCCTGTGGGTGCTGGGGTTTCCGTGCTGGCACAGACGATGGAAGAGGACACCCTAGACGATTTTGCATCTGAGCACGGAGCTTCTCTAAGCATGGAGTCTTTCACGCAGAAAAGCCTTGTCTCCTCTCCTGAGGTTGTCACCATCCTCCTCCTCTCCCCACCCTTGCTCTCAGTGTCCTGCCCCATGGAGCTCTCTGCCCCGCCGGGGCGGCCCCTGCCCTCTGAGCAGAGCTGGAGCTGTTTGCTGGCCCCCCTGGGTGGGTCCCCTCTCCAGCGATGGGCAGGGTCCCTCGCCAGGACAGGGCTGGTGGTGAAATCTGCTCTCCTACTCTTTTTTCTGGGCGGTGAGGCGGGGTCCTGGGAGAGCCCTTCTTGCGGAGCCTTGCCGTGCCCCCCCAGGGCTGGCGTGTGGCTGGTGCTGGGGGTCCCGAGGCGGTGCTGAGCCTGCAGCAATCCCTTGTGCTTTCCTTTCCCTTTGGCTACCGTTACAGTTCTCCGGGCCCAGGCACTCTGAAATAGGGCATCTCTGGAGGCATCAGAAACGTTGGACTTATGCCTGTGCATAAGGGTCCTGCTGCCCGCAATGTCCTCACACAGTGCCCACGGGTGACGAACATGGGCTCTCGCCGCTGCGTTGGGTGCAGGGTTTATCTCACGAGATAGGGGTCATTTCCCAGGACAACCAAGAGAAGATACCGCTGAGCAGTAGGGAGCTGGTCTTGGAGCCTTGGTTCTGGTGTGGCTGGACCCAGCCGTGCCGCCGTGCGGTGACCAGTGGTGCAGGGTGCCCGTCCTGCCTGGGTGTGCCCAGGGTAGACAGCGGAGCAGGAGCAGCGTTGGGCAGAGGAGGCAGGGGCAGGGGCAAGGCTGGTGGCACTCTTGCTCCCCGTCATCTCCCTTGGTGCAGAAGTTGGCAGCGTGGGCGGGCTGTGCCCTGCCAGAACAGCTGGAGTCTGAACCCAGGCTGGCTGGAGCACGTGTCCCCAGGAGGCATTAAAAGGCGTGAGTGAGGGCTTGGGCACAGCCTCGGGCTTCAGCAAGGACTCGGGGACCTTCCGTGAAGCTTGGCCTCTGCAGCAGCATCTCCTGGTCCACACTGGTCCCTCTCCATGCCAGTGTTTAGGAGCTGGTGGACAGAAGCAGCAGAAGTGAGGTGCACACACACATCTCTTGATTCAGAGAATCTTCCCCTCCACCCTCTGGAGCCCCTCGGCGTGCCAGGACTGTGCTGGGGTGCAGGTGCTGAGGTGGCCTCACCAGGGATTTCTCTCCAGGTGTTGGTGGCTGAGAGTCAGCAGTTGATATGTGGGAACTTGTCCTCTCCTGGCCTGTGGTCACCATGAGGAATTTGTGGCCCCAAGAGGGTGATGGCATGAGGACAGCACATCTGCAGAGCGTGGAGCTCTCATCACGCTCAACCAGAAAGTCGCTCCGTGCCCATGGGCTTCAGACCCGCTGAGGTTGGATTATTTGTCACCTCCAGCTACAAGTGTCCGCACCCGCCCCTCCATCCCCCACTCCTGGAGGACCAAAATGCTGAGTTAGGAGGTGCCAGGGGTATCTTCAGCTTTGGGTGACAAAGCAACCCAGTGTGTTGTCTCAGCATCTCAGATTTATTTACTCGTGCTCCCATCCTTGTGAGGCTCATGCTTTCCTCTCGGGTGAACTGGGTCTCCGTGAGGAGCAAAGAAGGATGGCAGGGACGTAGAAGGATGCCAAAGGGAGAAGCCCTCTGCCTGCCCTGGGCTCTGCTGAGGTTGTGGGCATTGTTGGCAGGAGCAGAAGGCTGACTCTGCTCCACATTGTGGTTTCTTTCCTTTCTACCAGCTTGCTCTCTGTTGTAATGTGTAGGCCACGGTGAGAATGGCCTTTCCAAATGCTCCTCTGCCTACAGCAGATGCATTGGGGGGGAGAAGAGTGAAAGTAAATTATCCCTTGGGAAGTCAAGGTTGCTCTACGGACAGACCCTTCCCAACATCATCACTGCTTAGCCTCAGCTCCTGCCTTGGCACGCACTCTGTCCTGCCAGCCTACTGTCCCCCAAAGCTCCAGTTCTCTTCTTTCCTGGAGGACATAGCCAAGTGTCCAGGTACTTGCTCTGAACATCCCCAAGCTCTGTCTCGAGCTCTGGAGACACAAGGGCTGCCATGAGCTGTGGAACCAGAGCTGTGGCCGGAGCTGGCCTTGAGCCCTCAGGAGCAGAGTTCAGATCACACCACAGCAGTTGGCTGCTCCCTTGGAGTGGGCTGTGCTCATCCCAACAAAGCTGGAGGAGAAGGAAGATGGTTTGGAAATAAATCTGGAGCTTTTGGGTTTTCCTTACTGGTTAAGAGGTGCTGCCATGGATGAACACATTGTTCCAGGCTTCACAAGACTCATCTTAAGGCTTTTTGGTCTATAACGTATATCTCAAGCCTTAACTCAGAGAAGGAGCCTGAAGAAACTCATCGTCTTTGTCCAGGGAAGGTCTCTTCCAGGTTTGCAGCCAGAGAAGGGGGACGAGAGGGCTTCACTAAAGAGACTTGCCCATGTGCTCCCAACCTGTCCATCCTTGCCTTGGCTGCAGGAAGGGTTCATCAATGAGACCACAGTGCAGGAACCGAGGAGAAGCTCCTGTGCTCAGGAAAGTGAGCAGGCTTCTGGTTGAATCGCCCATGAGTATCTCTACCGAACAGGACGACTGGTGTTGAGGGAACGCCAGAGACCAGCCTGGCCTTCCCGGCAGGCCCAGCACAGCTGCCAAGTTAGTTGCTTTCATGGGTCAAACCCAACCGTGAAAGACCTGGGTGCAGCCTGGTGCTCCTGGCAGTCACCAGCTGCCTCTTGCCATTTCCACAGACTAGGAGGAAATAAAACCTGCACTGGAGGCAGGCGTGGAGGAAGGGACCTGGACAGCAGACGGTGCTTGGGAGCATAAAGGGATGTCGGAGAGGTGTGTGTGAGCGATGCTGTAGGGAGCTGGCATGGGGCAGGTCTCCAGGACACCCGGCTCCTCCAGCACGGGTGCGCAGGGCTGCAACAGGGTCCAGGTACCACGGCAGCTCCCTGGCAAGGATCCGTCTTCTGTCTGTGGAGGAGGGTGCCCTCACCGCCTCTCTCTGTCTCTGTCTGCCATCGGTGTGTGTGTGCCATCCCAGCCACTGTCCTGGCAGCACCAAGAGCCTGCACCCGCTGCTGCCCGCAGGTGGCTCGGTGTTCTCATGGGGGGCCAGCAGTGGGTCAGACCCGCGCGCAGCCCCTGGGGAGCCTCTCACCCCCCGGCACAGCTCTGCTGGCACTCGTGGGGATTTTCAGGGGCAGCCACGCTCTGGCCAGAGCCCCGGGGCAGGGGAAGGGCATGAGGTCTGCTGCGTGTCAGGGTGCTGCTGGGGCACTGTGCCCAGGGAGATTTGCTCTCTTCTGCATCTGGTAAAGAAGGCAGGAGCTGGAAGGTGGCATTTTTCTGCCAGGGGCTTTGTGGAAGCCCTTCCACTAGTGATTGGTTTTCCTCCTTTCACTCTCTCCTCTAATCTTATCTCCTTTTTCCTTCCCTCTCTCTGCTTCCCTCTGTCCCCACCCATTTCCCCCATTCAATATCAGTTACTGGGTTTCCATTTTGGATGCAGCTACTCCAAGCATTCACCTTGTCCCCCCTGTGTGGGGCATGGCTCACGTTTTCACGGATTGTTTTTCTAACTTTGAGCAGGGAGCGGGCAGACAGCCCCTGGCTCCCTGGGGCTGGAGAGCATCCTGGTGCCACAGCAGGTCAGTCCTGCCCAGCCTGCACAAGTGACGCCGTGTCTGCCCGCGGGCTGGTGCCAGGCAGCCTGTGTCAGGGGCAGAGCCAGCCCCACAGCGAGCTCCGCAGAACCATGCCCACGGCATTGCCCTTCGGCGTGTGCTGCCTACAGGAGGGTGGCTGGGGAGGCTGCTGGGCTCCCCCGGCAGCGCAAATGTGTTCCTGCTGCTTCTCACGGGTTATTTTCTCCCTTGTGTTCCAGAAGTGGTTGTGTTTTAGCAGTGCTTCGTTCTTGGCACTTGTGGAGTCTTTAGCTGTCTTGCAGGACAAACGTGAATGCACAGAGTGAACACAGTGACAGCAATCGAGCATCCTCCCCCGCGCAGCAGCGCAGTTACACTGGTGTATCACATACCCGCTGCGTCCTTGCTGCGGGGTCCCCACAGCCTTTGCTTGGTCCTTGCTGCGGTACCCGTAGCTGCTCAGCTGCCAGACCCCTAGTCTTCTTTCCATTTCACCTTAAAAGGTAGCCTTTTACAGGTTTTCTGAACTGCTTGGTTTCAGCATTGCTGGAAACCTCTGCTAAATAATTGCTTCTGATGGGATTTCCCTGGAGAGCTGGAAAGGAAGGACGGACTTTGGAGGGAATCTGAGCTGCAGCATTTGGTAGGGAGGGGAAAGGGCCCTTCTGCTGCCTAAAGGTGGTTTCTTTTCTTGCCCGTGCTCCTGGCAGTCTGACATAGTCTTAAGGCACGTGGATGAAAGCTGAGGGTGAAGCTGCTCAAAACACAGACCAATGCCTCCCTTGCTCAAGGAGACTGCTCGAGTCACCTGAAAACAAGATTCTGCTGGGGAGTCCCGGCTGGGCTGAACCAGCTGGGTTCCCCTGCCTCCTGAGAGATGCCCTGATGGCTGTTAATGTGTCTGCTGGGAGCATCGCTCCCACTTGTGTACTTCCAACAAAGCTGCAGAGATTGCAGGTGTGTCAGTGAGCCACCGCCCAGAGCAAAACTTGCTCCCTGGAGAGGACAGAGGGGCTCAGTCCCTGTCATGGCATCAGCCCCCTTATTTTCAGTCCCTTCTCTCCATCAGCGAGTTGCCAGGCTCTCTGTATAGACCCTGCCTCAACTTTTGCATGAATAATAATAATAATAATGTAGTCCTCCCTGTCCGAGGCAGGTGAGCTTTGTATTACTCATGACAGCAGTCAGCAGCCGTTGGGTAAAGTGTGTTTGATGCTAACTCNGCCTTTTACAGGTTTTCTGAACTGCTTGGTTTCAGCATTGCTGGAAACCTCTGCTAAATAATTGCTTCTGATGGGATTTCCCTGGAGAGCTGGAAAGGAAGGACGGACTTTGGAGGGAATCTGAGCTGCAGCATTTGGTAGGGAGGGGAAAGGGCCCTTCTGCTGCCTAAAGGTGGTTTCTTTTCTTGCCCGTGCTCCTGGCAGTCTGACATAGTCTTAAGGCACGTGGATGAAAGCTGAGGGTGAAGCTGCTCAAAACACAGACCAATGCCTCCCTTGCTCAAGGAGACTGCTCGAGTCACCTGAAAACAAGATTCTGCTGGGGAGTCCCGGCTGGGCTGAACCAGCTGGGTTCCCCTGCCTCCTGAGAGATGCCCTGATGGCTGTTAATGTGTCTGCTGGGAGCATTGCTCCCACTTGTGTATTTCCAACAAAGCTGCAGAGATTGCAGGTGTGTCAGTGAGCCACCGCCCAGAGCAAAACTTGCTCCCTGGAGAGGACAGAGGGGCTCAGTCCCTGTCATGGCATCAGCCCCCTTATTTTCAGTCCCTTCTCTCCATCAGCCAGGCTCTCTGTATAGACCCTGCCTCAACTTTTGCATGAATAATAATAATAATAATAATGTAGTCCTCCCTGTCCGAGGCAGGTGAGCTTTGTGTTACTCATGACAGCAGTCAGCAGCCGTTGGGTAAAGTGTGTTTGATGCTAACTCTTCTTGCTCCAATTGCAATGCAGGGCTCGGAGCATTGGGTATTTATAGAGAGAGAAACTCCTAGGCTGGAAGCAGTAGCTCTAAAGAAAGCTCTGGGAGTCAAGAAAGAAGAAGCACGTGCAGGTACCTCAGAGGTGAAAAGGAGTGCGAGCGTGTCCGCAGTGGAGGTGGCAGTAGGGAAAGCCAAGGAGGTGGCAGGCCAGGAAGAGCCAATAGATGCAGCCCTGGATACCCGGACAAGAGCCAAAATGATCGCTAGTCCAGAGGATTTTGAGTCTGTCTGGGAGGATGAGATCTATGAGAAGGAGACCAGGGGGGAGCCCAGCCAGGAGGCAGAGCGCCTGCCAGCCGGGAACGCAGAGGAGGAGCCCCGAGGATGGGGCGAGGAAGCACCCAGCAGCGAGCCAGGTCTGCCCAAGCCGTGTCAGCGGCCTGAAGAGAGGCAAAGAGTCAAGATGGTGGGGCCAGAGCCTCCCCAGGGAGAAAGCGAGGTGGGCTCCAAGGACCGTGCTTCTGCAGCCGCCAGGAAGCAGGAGGCCAGAGTGCCGGCCGCAGCCGCAGAGCTCGGTAAAATGAAAGTGAAGGCTAGCGATGAGAGCTTGGAGCCTTCTGCCACCCAGAGGATCATCTACTTAGGAGACCCAGAGGGAGAGGAGAAGGACAGTAAACCACACCTGCTCTCGGAGCCTGGGGGACAGCTTGGCTTGGAGGAGAGACCAGAAGCCCCCGTGAACACATCTGGGGAAGGATCTGGGCACTCAGCACCTGCAGCAGGAGAGTTCCAACCCCCTTCCTCAGCAAGTCAGCAGCAGAGGGTAGTGTCTGGAAAACCTGCTGGAGCAGCGGAGCCCCCGGGGGCATGTTGTGATGGGACCAGCCTGGCCCGACGTCCCACCTTGGGGCGGGAGGAAGGGCTGACAGACTGCGAAGCACCCGAAGGAGGTGAAGCCCTACCATGCTCACGAGAGGTAGCACCGGAGGAGACGGATCTGCAAAGCCCAGTAGGAAGCTTGAAGCCGTGTGGCCTGGCAGGGGACAGCCGCGGGGCTGAGGAGCAGAGGGGGAGCCCAGCACAGAGCCCAGACACCTGCACGGTGATGGAGGGGCTCTCAGGAGGGGCTGCAGCAGACAGCGACAAGGAGGAAAGCGCCAGAGTGGTTCTTCAGATGGAAGAGATAGAGACCAAGTCACCTCCATCAGCTGTGCCTCAGCAGAGTCACCCTCATGCCACCGCGGGGTCAGAGAGGGACAAACCCAGCACTGCTGCCCCCGGGCGCTTTGCCCAGCAATCCAGCCCTGTCCCTGCAGAGCCAGCCCCAGGCACTGAGCCCGAGGGCAGGGACCTGTCCAGGGGCACCAGCCCCGTAGGAGGTGTGGACGCGAACCCCTCGGTGGAGGTGGCACATGAGGAGGAAAGCCCTGTGGCAGGCAAAGGAGCACCTGAGGACATGAGCCCTGTGGCAGAGGTGGCGATACCCAGGGGCACCAATCCTGAGTCTGAAGAACGACTCCAAGACCGGGGCTTTGCTACGTGGAAACCACAGCAAGGTGCAAGTCCTGTTGCAGGAGGACCTCCCCAAAACACAGACACTGCAGCAGAGCTGATCCAGGTCAGAGACCCGGCCACAGGGGAGGTGACCTGGGACATGGACCCTGTCATAGCGAGGGCAACCCAGAGCAAAGCCCCTGCCACAGGGGAGCCAGTCCGGGAGGAGAAGCCCATGATAAAAAAGCTCTCCCAGGACATAGGGCCCGCAGCAGGGAAGCTGACCAGAGATGGAGGCTGTGGGATGGAAGAATTGTCCCATGATAAAAGCCCTTGCATGGAAGAGCTGCCTCCCAAGGCAGAAGAACCAGAAAAACAGACTGAGGCCATAAGAGACCTGCCCCAAGAGGGCCCTGTGGCTGGAGGTCAGCTCCACACTGCAGATCTCAAAGCGCAAGAGCCACCCAGGGACTTGGAGGTTAATGTGGGACAAGATCTGCAGGGCAAGAGCCCTATGGCAGGAGAAACCACCAGGGACAGCGACCTTGCTCCTGGGCAGCCACCGCAGGATAAGTCTCCTGCCAAAGAAGCTGCTGATGTCCTGCACTCCCCCTCCCCTGCAGCAGGCTTGTGTCAAGGAAGCAAGACGTACCAGCTCTCCACCTTGATCCGTGAGGGCGAGGGAGAGCTGCAAGCGAGCGGTGGGACACGTCAGGCAGAGCCTGGGGTGTTGGTGTGTGTGGCTGGGAGGACAGGAGCTGTGTCCCAGGAGCGTGGAGGTGTCACTGTGGCCCCAGGCAGCTGGCAGGACAGCGAGACCTACAGGAAAACCTCCGTGGCCTCCAAGATTAAGATGTTTGAGCAGAGTGAAGCAGAGCGAAGGGCAGCCCAGGAGGGACAAGAGCGTGTGCCTGAAGCTGAAACATCAGCAAAAGCAAAGGGGAAGACGGGTCTGGCTCAGGACCTCGCCTCTCCGCCGGCGGTGCCGGTCACGCCAGTGGGACCTGCGTCCAGCATGGGCTCCTTGGCCCTTGGGCAAGGGGCTGATTCAGGAGACATGTCCCAGCCTCTCTCGCTGAAGGAAGATGTTTCTGTTGACCTGGAGCAGGAAGGAGAAGACAGTGCTGACCTGGCCTCCCCCGACTCTGGCTGCGAACTCACACTGGCAGAAGCCGTGGTAACTCTTCCAATGAACTGTCCGGACGGAAAGTTCATGCGCATGTTGTGTGGCTCTTTATTATCATGTTCAGTGGCTGAACACATCCATTGACTGACAGCAGTCGCTTTGCATCCCCTGTCCTTCTATGTATGTGTGTGTGGTCAGGCTTCTTTGCTGAATGCAGACCCGCTGGCCAGTTGGTTCATCAGCTTTTGTTTTGTGCCACCCTCCCCAACCCCAACGTTTTGGCTTCCTGGAGAATGCCGCTCGCTAAACCCAAGAGCGGGCACCCAAGCTTCATGTCCAGGAGCAAGAAAGGGAGATGGGGGGTTGGCTGAAGGAGCTGCGACTCTTGTCACGGACACGCACACACACCTAGCAGCAGCGTGCCCACGCTTCCAGCTTCACCCTTGCATTTCTTACGTTGATATCCCTTCTTGCTTAGCTGGCCAGCCTAACCCACCCTCCCCTGTCTTCGGCAAGCTGGTGGCTGGATGATGAAATAGCTTTCTTCGCTCTTGTAAGCACTAGATCAGCTCCTGTAGAGTTCATTTCCTTACAACTAACCATTTTCTCTAATCCAGAGCAAATCTCAGGAACCAAGTGGGGAAGAAAAGGATTTATCTGACCCGTCAGTAAAATCCAGCCTGAAAGAAGAGAATTTAAAGACTGCTCTTCCAGCGGTCTTCCAGGTCTCAGTGTTGTTTTACTAACTGCTTCTTACCCCAGTATGAAAGCTCACCTTAACCAGCTGAGGGCTGTGTGCTTCCAGCTCCTCTCCCATTGCAGAGCCGTTGTGTATATATTTATACACGGAAACGTGTGTGCAGGTGTGTTCTTCTTGAGTTTGTTTGACACCCTGTTTCTCATACCTCTCAACCTCCCAGCAGCGCCAAGGGAACGTTGTGCCGGCACAGCCTGGCCCGGTGCGGGGATGGCTCTGGCTGCAGACACTTGGACCAGAGTCCAGGAGATGGGTTTCCTCTGACATCAGTGGGCGTAGAGCTGGTCCTAAGGGAGAGCTGCCTAGAGCGAGATGCAAAGTCCAGCAGTGGGTCTAGATTTCCCAGAGTCCAGCAATGGGTCTAGATTTCCCATGGCTTCATGGCAAAGCGTGGCGAGGGGAAATGTACCCTCTGATGGCGGAGTTGAGAGGTATGTCCATGTCTGGAGAAGAGCTCACAGAGGGAGGTTGTCCCCTGGCTCTGATCGTGCTGTCAATTACACTGACCAAACACTCAACCAGCTCATCCCTAACTCTCCTATCTGGCTGCGTGAGGCCTCTGGAGGGGGAGTGCTGTGTTGGCGGGGCAGATTCACCCCCCGGCACCGGCAGCCGCCCCAGCGTGCGGGGCTGGTGGGCAGCCCTGGCAGGGCTGGTCTTCCTCCCCGCAGGGCGATGCTCTGCAGGGCCCACGCGGATGCTCAGTGGAATTGGCACACTCCTTCGCTTCTCCTTCACCGTGGCTGGTGAGGCCCTGTTCTTTCAAACTCTTCTCTCTTTCTTTCCCTTTGTTTGTTTGTTTGGTTTTTTTTGAGTGCCCAACCTTACTGACATACGATAGCGCTGGCGTCTGAGCTGTTTCTGAACGTCTCCTAACAGAGCTGTTGTTTTGCATACATCTCCTTCCACCGGGTGCACTGACGTGCCTCCAAGCTGGCCAAGCTTTTCTGTGTGACTGACCCTTTTCTGAGATGCTTCCTTACCAATAGACTTTTGGCAAAATGAGATTGAATAACCCTTCTCCCTCCACCCCACCCCTGCAAAGTCGCTGCTGTCAGAAAGGTTTCAGTCTCCATGCTTGAGTTGTGTTTGACTCTACTCTGTGATGTTTGCTGCAGCCTCCTCTGCCTCCTCCTCCTCCCCTCTGCCCCGCCGGCGCTGCCAGCACTGGGTGCCACGCGGTGCTCACTGTCCCCATCTCTCTCCGCCATTGTGTCTCATTCAGAGAGCAGGCTTGAGGGAGGGCGTCGAGGAGAAAGCTAAACCACCTCGGCACAGGGCTCCCGAGAGTGACACCGGCGACGAGGAGCAGGACCAGGAGAAGGACTCGGTCTTTCTGAAGGACAACCACCTGGCCATTGAGCGCAAGTGCTCCAGCATCACGGTCAGTTCAACCTCCAGCCTGGAAGCAGAGGTGGACTTCACAGTCATCGGTGACTTCCACGGCACAGCCTTTGAGGACATCTCCCGGAGCCTGCCCGAGCTGGACAAAGACAAGAGTGAAATGGAAGATGAAAGTCTGGTTTCCTTCCGGCACACTGACAAAGCAGTTCCCAGACTGGAAGAGGATGTCAAAGGTGGGGAGAAGGTCTCCCAGCCCAGCTCAGATGTCTCCCAGCCAGAGGTACACAGGGACACCATTCCACTGAGACCGTCTCATTGCCATCACGCCTCCGTGTTCCTTGTCCTCGCTGGTGTGCCCTCCCGCGTTGGTTTGGAAGAGCATGCTAGCTTTGAGACGCGCCGGTTCCTGTCGGTGTAGCTGTTTTCCCCCAGCGCACGCTGTCGTCTGTGTTGCATGACCCTGTCGTGTGTCCTGTGCATCTGCTAACCAGGAGAAGTCACCGTCACCTCTTCACTCTGTGCCCGGCTGTCTGCCCTGTCCCTCGCTCCAGCATGCCGGCAGCGGTGAAGGGCCCGTGTCGCTAACCCACAGCTCTGTCCTTGTGTTTTGCATGAAGTGACCGGTTTGTGTAGTGGAGAGAAACATGCTGCCCACTAACCCCTCTGGTCATGCCGGGGCTGGGAGGGATGTTCGGAGCAGCTGGGGGAGCTGCTCCGGAGCTTGTGGACGGTTCCTCCTGTGCCAGGAGAGACTAGAACAGGGCTAAGGAAAATGCATGCGGCATGCGTGTGGAAGTTGAATGTGTGCCCCAGGGAGAGGAGAGTGGAGTGGAGCCAGCCCCAGCTCAGACAAGATGTAGCCTTGCCTCTGCACCAGGCTGGGGCCATCTCCTGCCTGGCCAGCGCCAGGGCACCCTCCAGCCCTGGCAGGTAAGTCACCAATGCTGCCTGGAGCTGCCGGGGTGAGTCCAGACCTGGAGCCAGGAAAAAGCCGCAGAAGTCAAGGGAGCTTTCTCTGAGCCAGAAACCCTTGTGTGGAGTATCCGTCCCTGTGGGTTCCAGGGTCACAGCGGGGCTGTGGGCATGGGTGACAGCTCGGTGTGCCCCATGGCTGGCACTGGACAGGGGACCGTTGTCTCGGGAGTGCTGAGCACCGGCCAGGCATCCCCTGTGCCGGAACCCTTGGCAGGTCCTGTAGCAGGGGAGTGCTGGAAACTTGTCTCCAGTCCCCTGAGGTTCTGACACCCCTGCTGGAACCACAGCCACCAGGAGCTGGTGCAGACCATGAACCTGCTGCGGGACACGACTGAAATGGACTTGGTGGGTCTCACCCACCTTTGGAAGACCCGTTTGACCTAACCCATGGTGTCTATAAATCTGTGCAAAAAATCCTTGAAACCTTCAGGGCCAGAGCATGAGGTCTGGTTTGGGGATGTCAGTCCCACAGGGCACTTGGCGTGGTGGCCATCTGCCCAGGGCAGCAGCCTGGCCTCTGCTTTTTGCCCAGGTAGGACTCGGTGTGATGCTTGCAGGACATCATACATGTGGGGCACTTGCAGAGGAGTTGGGGCAGGGATGCTCCGCTCATGGGGGCTGTTGGCATTGTGCCCTGGTGCCTGACTTGCTGTTTCTTCTGCAGTCATCAGCCCCGAAAACAGATGCTGTGACTGTCGGCCTGGGGCCGGGCGTGAAGAAGCCTGAAGCAGACGGCTCCGCTCCCCACCGGGTCGGCACCACGGACGCAGCCCAGGTGACGTGGTGGCTCTGTCCTCCTGTGGCCCTGCTGCCCACAGTCCAGCCAAACCTGTCCCCAGGCAGCAGCACTGGGAGGGCGGGTGGCAAAGTGGAGCGGTCAGGGGGCCTCTGCTCACCTTTGTCTTGCTGGAGTCCCCAAAACATCAAACCGCAGCCCCCCCAGAGATATCCTCTGTGCATCCCTGGCCCCATCTGCCATGCTGCTGAGCAGTGCTGGCACATGGGGACCTCTCCCGAGGGTGACTGCCACCATATATGCTCTTGTCCGTGGCTTCATGGCTTCCTTTGGCAGCCAGGACGGCCGCACCGTCCCTGCGAGTGTCACCCCCTCCCTCTCCCCCCTGGGCTCACCAGGTTTCCTTTGCCCGGCAGCAGGGACGCCACCGCCTCCGCTCACACTGCCACCACAGAGATGGCACTGGTGACCTCAGGGCTGGCCCCTAGAGAGGTGGGGGAGCGGCTGTCCCCTGCGGTCCCTCTGCTCTGGTGAGGGTGACTGGGGCTGGCTGTGCTGCGGGGGGACCCTGCCCCACCAGGGATGTCTGCGGAGGGTGACCTGCCACGTTTACCCCCGTGTTGCGTCCGAGCCAACGCCCCTGTCTGCTCTTCTTTCAGGAGCACAGCACCAAGGCTGGGAAAGGGACCGTTCCCGCGACAGACCTTCGCTCCCTCTCACCGGTGAGGGGGGGATGTGGTGGCAGCAACCAGGCTGAGGGGTGGGAGGGAGGCAGCCTGAGGGGCTGGGGGTGGCTGGGGTTGGTCCCGCAGGGTCCCCTCCTGTGTTCCCGGCACTGGCACCCTTGGCTGGCGTGTTGCACTGGGAAGAGCAGAAGGATGCTCAGAAGGTTGGGGAGCGAGATGACAGGGGAGGGGACCCCCTGCCCATGGCCTTTCTCTTGTGCCAGACATGCGCCTTGAGCATCTGCTGGAGGAGGAGAGTTCCCAAAAAGCAGCCCAGTCCCTGGTGAAGTCTCATAGCAGACTGAGATATCTTAGCCCTGGGTGTCCCGCCTGGCCACCCAGGACCACACACCAAACCACCCGACTCCCAGTGGAGGTGACAGTCATGGAGACCCCTGCCCGGCAGCAGGCTTTCCCGTCTGAAGTGTTCTCCTCCTCGATTGCCTCGTTTCAGTGGAGTCAAGCCCGGCCACACGCTCCATGCTGCCACAGGCTCGTCCCTTCATGCCACAGGGAGTTGTCCCCAGCGCTGCATGGCCGGGGCACCCTCGCAGCTGTCCCAGCCCTCGCCACGCAGAGCGGGACGGACAGAGCTGGAGGCAGCCTGAGAGCTCTGCGCATAGGGTGGCCCTGAGGATGGATGGGGAGGAGCCAAATGCAGCCGTGAGCTCGTCTCCCCTCTGCAGAGGCCCTTTCCTGCAGCTCCAGGCTGGTGGTAGCTCTGGAAACCTCTCCCTAGCCTCCCCAAAACACCTAGGTCCCGTCAGACGGCGCAGTGGTTTTTTTCCCCTTGCCACTCTCTCCCTTCCCGTGCTTGGCCGAGTCGGTGCATCCCAGTGGGAAGGTCGCGGCTCTTCAGGAGCCGGTATGGAGGTCCCAGTGGTGGTCCCGCTGATGCCGCTGCTGCTCTCTGTCCTGCAGATCACCAGCGGCTCCGCGGGGAAGGACGTGCTCACCAGCATATTCAGCGCCACTGCGGAAACCCTCTCCACCTCCACCACCACCCACGTTACCAAGGTGAGAGCAGCTCCGAAGGGGGCAGCCGGGGGGTTGGAGGATGGGTGGAGTTCTGCTCACTGCCTGCTGGANGGAACGGTTTTGAGCTGAAAGAGGGGAGATTTAAACTAGGTATTAGGTAGAAATTCTTTACTGTGTAGGTGGTGAGCAGTGGCCCAGGTTGCCCAGAGAAGCTGTGGATGCCCCATCCCTGGAGGGGTTCAAGGCCAGGCTGGATGAGGCTTTGGGCAACCTGGGCTAGTGGGAGGTGTCCCTGCCCATGGCAGGGGGTGGCACTAGATGGGCTTTAAAATCCCTTCCCACCCAAGCCAGTCTGTGATTCTGGTGGTTGGTACAGCTCCTCTCCTCCTTACACGCCGAAGAACCGTACGCTGTCCGTGGGGGCTGGCTGCCAGCGCAGTGCCCGTGCCTCGCTCCGGCCGCCCTGTGTCCCGTTCAGCCTGGCTGTGCTGTCCCGTCCATCCAGGTGTGACAGCAGGGGCAAGGACAGCCTGGCATCAGGTGCCCATCACCTGCCTGCCACCCAGGGGGCCTGTGAAGCCATGCTGCGCCCAGCTCTACTCACTGGTAGACTGGGAGGACAGGGAGGCACTGGGGTGAGGAGGAGGAGCAGTGTCCCTGACCTCCTGAAGCCAAGGGGTGGAAGGGATTCGGAATTAGGCTGCCAGCAATGTGGATGAGTCCCTGCCTGTGCACTGGGGGGTGTGTTCCCGGGTGTGCCCAGACTTAGACCCCAGGTCCCCTGGCCCAAGGAGCCCACGGCACCCGTGCTGGAGCATCTCGCTGGAGCTGTGTTAGCAGGGGTGTATTGGGGCTGTTAGAGCTGCAATGGCACAGGGAAGGGGGAGTGATGATGGGGAATGAAGGAGAGGAGATTGCATCAGAGGACCTCACCCACAGACATTTCATTCCCAAATTCAGTGCACATAACGGAAAGCAGAAGCTCCATGAGGGACCTGAGCAGGAGGGAGGGATGCTCGGTACCTGCCACCCAGCCCTTTTCCTTCCCTCCCCACCTGTGGCCAGCTGTGTCTCCCTGTTTCCAACCACGCACTGAATCCAGGGGGCTGTAGATATGCTAAATTTCGGGAGGAGTTCCTAAGGTGTTGCTGGCGTTGTCCCTCCTCCGGTGGGCAGAGCTGCATCTGCCAGGAGCTGGCTTGTGGGACAGCTGGGGTTGAGTACTTTCCTTCTTGTTGTGCAGACTGTGAAAGGAGGGTTTTCGGAGACCCGAATAGAGAAGCGCATCATTATCACCGGAGATGAAGATGTGGACCAGGACCAGGTAGGAGCGGGATGCCCCAGCTTTGCCCGGCTCTGGCTGCCCTGGCTGCAGCACTGCGTTCTTCTGCTTCTGGCTTGTACCCATTTACTCCTTCTCTCCAAAAACTGTCCCCTGAGGCCCCAAGCCTGCCAGGTCTGTCCAGCAGCGCAGGTCCCTGTGGGGTGCAGTGGCACCCACATGAAGCCCCAGCCCAGCTCCCATCAGTTTCATCCCAGCACAGAGCCCAGTGATGGGGTCACCTTTTTATTTTCTTAAAACATGTTCCCAATTGCCCTTTCTCTGTTGAAATACTCCAGAGTGATGCAGATTCTTCCACTCACTCCCAGTGATGGTGTTTTGCATCTGCCTCTGTGACAGAGGAACAAAAAGTGACAAACTTTTATGATGAAAAAACAGAGATTGACACCAATCTCTAGGGCCACGGGGTCATTTTCCTGTGGCCTAAGCCTTTGGGATTTGTTGCTTAAGAAGAAAAATTAAAGAGCTAAAGTATTTAAAAGGCTCTAAACTAATTTGTAGATGTTAGAATTATAATAATAAATTTAATTAATTATTATTGTAGATTTTTCTAGGGTTTTGCTGCAGAGAGAATTGCTGCTGTTCTTTTGCTTGGGTTTCAGTAGGAGCCTGGGACAGAGTGCATCTCTACAGAAAAAACAGTGAGAGAAGGACAGTGCGTGAGGTGTCCCAGTGGCGTACGAACCCCCAATCAGTCGTGGGCTCCAGCCTCTTCTGCCAGGCTGCTGTGGGTTCACCTCTGCATCCGCATCCTCCTGGAATCCCACTCAGCTCCAGCTGCTTTGTGTTCGCGGTTTTGGCTGCCTGGAAGCCACGTACGAGATTTCAGGGAAGTGACGATAAATGCTTTTATCCTTCTGGTTTGGTTTCTAGGCACTGGCTTTAGCAATCAAAGAGGCAAAACTACAGCATCCCGACATGCTGGTAACCAAAGCTGTGGTATACAGAGAAACAGAACCTTCTCCAGAGGAAAGGGACAAGAAACCTCAGGTGGGTGGCGGTTACCGGTATGAATTGTACCTGCTGTGTAAGGGGTGGATGTGACTCGGGGTGTCTCTGATCCCTGCCAGCCGCGGGTGCTGGGAGATGTTGCTGCTTCTCGGCACTAAGAGTGGCAGCTCCCGGCCAGCAGCTTTGGTGTGACGGTGGCTCCAGGCATGGCCACCTGGTTGTGGTTAGAAGGCCAGTGCCATGCCACCAAAAGCAGCTCTGTAAATGTCACCTTGCTGTCCTGCTCAGCAGGGGGGCAGAGTCATCTGCGTGTAAAGAAGAAAGGACCTGCCTGTCCCCCGGGGCAGGGAGGGAGAGAGGCGATTCAAGAGGAAACGGCCTCAAGTTGCACCAGGGGAGGTTTAGGCTGGATATTAGAAAAAATTCTTCACTGCAAGAGTGATCAGGGATTGGAACAGGCTGCCCAGGGCAGTGGTGGTGTCACCATCCCTGGAGGGGGTCAAGAAACGTGTGTATGTGGTGCTTGGGGACATGGGTTAGTGGGTTGGGTGGTGTTGGGTTGATGGTTGGACTTGATGATCCTTGAGGTCTTGTCCAACCTTCATGATTCTGTGATTGTGATTCTATGAGACCAGTTTTGTGGCTGGGCTGAGAAACTTGGCTAGAGATTCTGCAAAGCCTGTCCAAAGGACATCATCCAAAAGGAGCCTCATCCTGGTCCAGTATCAGCCCAGTGTTTGCAAAACAAGAGGTCTCTCTAGTCCCGTTCAGATTCCTAGGCTGTCTATTTAGACACACACAGGTGCAGGCAGCAGCACACAAGGTTTGCACCTCCCCGCACATGCCCCAAAGCAGTCACAGCCCCAGACAGTTTTTTTCAGGGCCAAGCTGGCTCGAGGAGTCCTGCCCCACTCTTACCCCCTCCTGTCCCCGCGGCGTCAGCCCGGCTGCTGCAGCTCCTGGGTGGCAGCTCAGCCCAGCAGCCCTCTGCTCAGAGCAGCGCAGGGCAGAGCAGCGCAGGGGGAGGAGAGGGGGGCTCCTGAAGGCAGCTTCGCTGGTGAAAAATGTCTGTGGAGCTCTGTGACCAGCCAGGCTGCAGCGGCATTTCCAGAGGCTTCTCTGGAAGTGGGATTTTGTCTTTCTTTACCATATGAAGATTTTGGTTGGCAGTTTTTAAGCTTGGAAAAGCGACCGGCTTCTCTGCAGCTTGGAGGGTCAGCAGAGGCTCTTGCATCTGCCTAATTTTGCCTCCTGTTGCACAGTACGGGCAAGAAAGCCCAGACACTTCTGCATCAGGAGCCACACAATTTCAATTAAGTGGCTTAAAGTAAGGAAACTGTTATCTCCCCCATACACCAACACCAGCCCAGTGAATTAAGAGTTCCTGCTAATTACCAGGGGTCCTGGTAATTAAGTGCAAACTGTGGCCCCAAGTGTTTGCAAATTTGCTGTCCGGTGCCCTCAAACCAAGAGGAGCCCTTTTATAGCCGAAGGAACCAGCACGCCGTGACTGGTCATTTCCATCTGCCTTGTACAGGAATCTTGACCAACATGTTGATGGAAGTCGTCATCTGTGTTCGGACCTGGAGAACAGCGGAGAAGGAGCCTTCATGCTGGATTTGTCAGCAAGACATAGACATCCTGGCTGCAATGTTCATGGCAAGAGACAAAAATTTTTAAAAAAAGGAATAGCAAATATATTATATATATATATACATACATACATATATATATATATATAAACAGGAAACAAAATGCATCCTTGCACTGCTGCTATATGCTGGAAATGAATAGCAAACAGCACCACCAACAAAGCAAGCCAACCCTCTGCAGATAAATTGAAGAATTTACTGGATTGGTGATAAAAAAGAAAAAGATTTTAAAAAATCATAATGATAACAATAATATTGTTAACAATACAATAAGCCACCATCTTGCATGTTACATGAAAGGATACACAATCATGAGTTCATTTGTTGCACACTGAATGGAAAGGAAAACTGCTTTGCAACAAAGCAAGAAATAAGCAAACTGAAATAAAAAACCACAAGCAGAAGCAAAACCATTCCCCACCTCTGGAAATAAGAGAGAAAAACATTGAATTTATTACCTTAGAGTTATTTTCTGATTCGCAAGTGTCGTTTTGCCCTTCTCCTTCATTCCATGCTAGTTCTTTTGCATCTTTTGGGGGTTCTGTTAACTCTTCCCCTTCCATTCCTTCTTCTGTGTGCGCTTGTCCAACCTCTTGTTCTCTGAAGGTATTTAAGAATGGATTTCATTTCAGCCAAAACAAATGATATGTATATGGTTTCTCATTTTAAAAAAGCAGCCTGTAGGGGTTTCATATGGATGTGCATTTCAGTTATGTATATTATTATATATAAGGAGGGGGGAGGGAGGGAACAATACTGAAATAATTCAACAGTGCTGGTAAATATGATGATTTTTAAATTATTAACTCTTTGATTGACTGTGGTTGGTGTATTTTGAGACTCTTAGATCACACGTGGGGCTCTCAGTCCTGCAAGAAGAGAACAGAGAAGGCTTCAGCCGCTGCTGTTTTGGGGGGGGAAGAGGAGAGGGCGAGAGACCAGAGATGTCGCGCCAGCTGATCCGCGGTGTATGGTGGCTGGATTTGGAGGGGCAGTGGTGACTTGGAGGGGCAGGGAAGGAGGCTGAAGCTGTGGCACCAGCAGCTGTGGGCAGGATCCTCTGCCCGGCCCCCACCCGGAGCCACCTTAGTCAGCAGGGAGCATGGTGGCAGCCGCGGGGCTGTGTTATCGCTCCTGCCCAGCCGCTGCGCCGTGCCAGTGGTTGGGGGGTTGCGGTGGTTTTGCTTTGTTTCTGGATCCCAGTAATGAAGTTATTTGAGCTTTGCAGTAGGGTCGAAGGCAGAGGGGGTGTTTCTGCCCTGCCTCCCTGCTGCCCGGGGTGTGGTGGTGAGCACTGCCCGAGGCCCTTCGGGCTGGTGACAGCGATGGCAGGGTGATGGCAGTCCTTCCCCTGAGCTGCCTAGGGACAGGCAGAGGAGAAACCGTGCTGTCTCCATCCCTGCAGAGCATCCCCAGCATCCCAGGCTGGATGAGAGCGCCCAGGCTCCCCAGACCCCCTGCGTGTTGAGGAGATGTCAGTGGAGCTGCTCATCCCAGCTCAGCTTTTAGCCATAGGCTCCCTCTACGGCTGCCTTTGGAAGGGGATCATGGGCCAAGCCCGGGGCCTTGTACACTGTGAACCAGGCAGTTAGCGTAGACTTGGAACCAAAATCAGAAAGGAAAGGAGATAAATGGGTTTCCTTCTTGGAATCGTCTCTAGCTCCTGCAGAAACAGAAGGGCCCACAATTCTGCACCATTTTGCCTTTAGTCTCCCACCCCTCGCACAGACTGTGCCCAGCAATAGGTGCATGTTGCCAGGTCCTGCAACGGCTGGAGGATGACAGCGAGCAGGAGAGCCCGCGCCGCGAGGAGGTCGTTGGCAGGGTCCTCTCACCCTCTCACCGCGTTTGCTGTCCTAGGAGACAGCCTGCTCCCCGGCAGCTGTGGCTCACCAGGACCTTGCTGGTATGTCCCTGTGAAGTCTGTTCTCCTCCTGGTAGAGAGGTTTCTCCTGCAAGCACAAAAGGCGTGAGCACAGGCTGCTTGGGAAGCAGAGCTGCTGGCTGGCAGCGCTGCCAGGTCATGAGTGTCTCCCCAGCATCCATCCAAGCACCTTCGGCTACCTTTAGACACCAGACCCCCAAACAAAAAAAAGAGTTTAGGCAGTTGCAAAGAGGCTGCTTTTCTCTCACTTCTTTTTTTCAATACACCCAAACCAGCTGTCATCAGCAGTTTGAGAGAGAGAGGTGGGATGGCGGAGGCATTGAGGGCTGCACGCGGTGCTGGTGGTCATCAGCACTCTGCGTTTCATGCTCGGAGGAGCCCACCTGCCTTTGACACCTTTACAAGCCCTGAGAGGCTACTGTGAAACTAGATCTTTGCTTTTGACGTTGTGTAGTTATAAAATCAAAGGTTGCTGTTAAAATTAGTGGCCTTACAGGGTTAGACTTGACATGCGCTTGGACTGAGGTGAGTTACGTTTGAAGTGAGCAGATCCAGTCCCTGGCTTCCGCAGCGTGTGGCAGTGTTTTAAAACTTTTTAAAAAGTGGGGAAAAAAAAAAAAGAAAGTAAAAAGCTCACTGCTTCTTCGTCTGGTGAGGTGAGGGTTTCTGCTGCTCCGGAACAGCAGAGTCCCCCATGGGCTCAGCCCCCAGCTGCCCATCACCTTGCTCCATTTCCGATAGCTGATCACCGCTTGTTTGCTTCCAGGGGCCTTTCTGTTGAAAGGGGTGGGAGACACGAGTGCCTGTTTTTACCTGATCCCACAGATTCATTCCAAACCTGGCCTGCGATTGCATGAGTAACAATAACAGTAACAATAATATCTCTTTTTATTTGAGAAGCACCTTACCAACCAACTGCAATGCTCCGTTCGTTGTTCCTTCACTAACTCTCTTTTTCTCTTCCCTTGTTCTCCCTCTCCCCCCTTCGGTCATCCTCCTTTTCAGTGCTCGGTGGTGTATGCGTGTGTGCTCACTGTTCTTGTATTCAATAAAAGTGAAATAAATGTGTTTGATGCTAAATCAGCTCGGGGGCTCCGTGGACTCTTTCCTCCCACGAGGACGGAGGAGTGACGGGGGAGCTCGCAGCCAGGGTGTGTGCGCGGGGAAATGCCGGGCTGGGCTCCGCGCAAAGTGGGGATGCCGCCAGGCTGGGTGTGGCGGCTGGGGGCAGCTTCTGCGGCGGCTGCCGACCCTCGTGTGCAGGTGTGGGCGGCGGAGAGGCGGTGAGGTTGCTCCACGTGCAGAGAGAGGAGGCGGCAGCTGTCCCTGAGGGGCCGGACGCTGTGTCCCCCTCGAGGGGCGATGCGCTGTGAGGGCCTCTGGCCTTGGGCCGGGTCCTGCTGCGAGGGTCTCGGTCCCCAGCCAGCAGGACGGGGCCCAGGGGAACGGCTGCCAGGGGGACAGGGGCAGCGAGACCGCCGTGGGGGACGTTGGGTCAGCGGGGAGCAGCCGCCAGCCGCGGGGGGCAAAGGGGGCGAGCAGCCGGGTTTGGGGCTTGGGAGCCGGGGGGTCACCAAAATGGGGAAGTTAAACCCCCTTTACCGCCCGCGGGGGTTTAAGGAGCATTCCTTTATTCCTCAGTTCCTCCAAACCGTGCCGGCCGTGCAGCGGGACAGCCAGAGCTGGTGCTCCCCCGTCTCCCGGGATGGCCGGGCACTGCTGGCGGCTCGCCCCCGGGCTGCACCCGGAACCGCCGCGCCCGGAACCAGCGAGCCCGGAACCACCGCGCCGCCCGGGCGCTTTTCGGGGGGGACGCGGCGGGCTCGGTGGTTCCGGGCGCGGCCTGCCCGGCCATGGCGCGGCCGCGGCTGGAGCCCGAGCTGGCCAGGCAGCTCTTCTTCGAGGGTGCCACCGTGGTGGTGCTGGGTGTGCCCGAGGGCACCGAGTTCGGCATCGACTACAGCAGCTGGGCCGTGGGGCCGCGGTTCCGCGGCATCAAGATGATCCCGCCGGGCCTCCACTTCCTGCACTGCAGCGCGGGGCGGGCGGCGGGCGGCCGGGAGACGGGCCCGCGCACCGGCTTCTTCCTCAGCCTGCAGCGGCGGGAGGTGCGGGTGCTGCGCTGGGACGCCGGCAGCGAGGCGGTGGGGCTGGAGCCCCCGGCCGCGGGGGAGGCCGAGGCCTTCCGGGAGAACCTGCGGGAGCTGGACCCATTCCTCGGGCCCTACCCCTACGAGACCCTGAAGAAGTGGGTCTCCCTCAGCAGCTTCATCAGCGAGGCGGCCATGAAGAAGCTGCAGCCGGAGAGCGGGCAGATCTGCGCCTTCTCGGAGGTGCTGCCGGTGGTGGCCGGGCGGCACACCCGGGACCGGGCGGAGCAGCGCCTGCCGCCCTTCGACAGCGGGTGCCGCAGCTACGCCGAGGGCCTGGCCCGGCTGCCCGAGATGAGGCCGAGAGCCGGCACCGAGATCAGGTTCACGGAGCTGCCGAAGCAGATGTACCCCGATGGCGCTACTCCGGAGGAGATCACCCGGCACAGCATGGACCTCAGCTACGCTCTGGAGACGGTGCTGAGCCGGCGCTACGGCAGCCAGCCCCTGGAGCTGCTGGGTGAGTGCTGCGCGTCGCCCGGCACCGGGCGCGGGTGCTTTGGGAAAATAAAGTCATTTATCTGTCAGACGAGAGCCCCGGGATGAAACCTGTCCGTGGGCCCTGCTCCCTGGCACCCTGGGGCCTCTCTGTTAATGGCAAGACAGAAGCTCACGGACCTTTTAGCAGCTGTAGGTCCTGTTCCCGCTGCGCTGGTGCTGGGTGTCTGGGGCCGCTGCCGCATTTGGCCCTTTCCCCCCTGGGTGCTGTGCTTGAAGCCCAGGTTGCCTCCAATCAAGTCAAAAGCAGCAGTTGCAGGTGGCTGTGAGCTGCACCTCGAGCCCTTTGCTTTGCTGGTAGGTGAACCTCTGAGGACAGAGCTTACAGAGTCCTGGGAGCACTGAGTGGGGCTGAGCACCCTAATTTTCAGACTCCCGTTGGCATTTGGTGGTGAGGGGGTCCCAGGTGTCGCAGCAGCAGGTCCCCTCCCTGGCCGGAGCGGTGGCTCTCCGCTGTGTGCTGCTGGCGACTCTCTGTGGCAGCGGCTGGGGTTTGCCAGCCCTGCTGCAGGAGACAGCCACAGGGTCTTAATTGCTCGCCAGCCTTTTTTGACAACTTGTGATGAACCAGCGATATCAGATCTGTGGAGGTCCTGAAGTGTGGTGGTGTTTCGTGGCAGGATGGAGGGAGGGCTTGGGAGACCAGCTGAGCTGGAGCCTCAAGGCTACTGAGGTTTGGAATAAGCCTTTGTTTTTCTTTTCTTCCATTTTTTTCTGTATTAGCACTATACAGTTTATTCTTTATCAAAATTATCAAAGACAGCTCTAGGCTATACCTAGAGAAAATTGTATACCTTCTGATTACCTTAGGAAATAGTGACGCTGTCGTTCTGGCAACACAGCTGATGGAAAGCATCCAGTGAGACGGATGCTGGCTGTTCATTCCCTGATGAAAAAACATCTGTTAATGTACTGCTCACCTCTCCCGGTGTTCCCACAGTGCTGCCTTCAAGGGCAGAAGCATTTGCACTCCTGTGTGGCCCTGGAAACCCAGGCACAGGCCGAGGGAATGCTTGCAGAATAACAGCAGTGTCTGACTTCTTCTTTGAGTCTCATTTTGAGAATGCAGATGACACTGGAAGTCCTTCGGTGGCTGTGTACTCTGATTGCCAGCAAAGCATCTCTTCAAAGATGATAACTGCAGTTGTGGGTTGACCTGCCCGATTATGCTGTGTTTTTTCTCCAGTTGAAGAGCAGAGCATTAGGAAATAGTCAGTGTTTGGAATATTGATTGCTATTAGCAGAACTGCTGGAAGGGCAGAATGCATGCGGAAAAAGCAAACTGAGAGTTTTATGCAATCATTTACAGAGCTTTTGAAAGGACACGTACCTTGGATGTGTTTTTAGTCTTACATGTGTTTTGTTTTGCTTTTCTTTGCTGGATATGTGCAGCTGAGTTGCAGTTTGCTTTCATCTGCTTCCTGATTGGGAATGTATACGATGCGTTTGAGCACTGGAAAAGACTCTTAAACCTCCTGTGCCGATCCGAAGATGCCATAGGGAAGTATCAAGACCTCTACATCAATCTCATTTCTGTGCTGTATCACCAGCTCAGCGAAATCCCAGCTGATTTTTTTGTGGACATTATTTCCCAGGACAACTTCTTAACCAGCACCTTACAGGTACATTTTCAGCCATCTCTTGAAAAATGGGTGTGGGAGGAGGGGGCATAGAAGACATCAGAGCAAATTTGGTGAGAAGCTGCAAAAGGAATGAAGCTACTGTTGAGCTGTGTGGGAGATAATGAGCCTGTCTAAGCACACACATATTTTCTTTTTCCCTGTGTTATTTACAAAGAAATGCTGTTTACTCATCATCTAGGAGTCTGATCTGCTTCACCTATGCCTACAAGTGTCTGTTGCAGCATAAAATTGAGTTAGTCCGCGTGCAGAGAGCCCAGCAAAGCGAGGCAGTGGGAGGAAAGGCTGACGAAGGTGGCTGCAACAGGGAATGGGGACTGTGTCTTCTTTATTATGTTTTCCTTGCAAATAGTGCTGAAAGTAGCCTGTCACCCTGGTGTGGTTTTACAGCTCTGGAGTGGCGCATCTGATGCGACTGGACTGCACCAGCACTTTTTCTAAAGATTTTTATGGCTTTTGCCTACCTTAAACTGAACAGCTATGAGAGGCTGAGCAAGTGCAAAATGACGTCTGCTTGTTTATTTTTTTCCCAAATGCCATTCTTTTTTTTTTGGCATAAAAGACTGATGATGCTGATTTTTGGTCAGCTTCAGTGGTATGCTTAGTATGCAGAGAAGTTGCTGTGAAACCTTTTTGAGCTCAGGGTATTTATTGGTAGAACTTAAGAAGCTTTTCCATTCCTGCTAGCCTTAAGCAAAGCTGAAGATTTCCTATAATCAAGTTCTTATCCAGAGGGAATCTATGGTTAATCCGAAGTGCAGAAAATGCTGCTTCTGCTGAGACCGTCATGGGCAAGTCTGTAATTCAGCACCAGTAAAACCAGTTACTTCCAGTGGTTGTAACCGTGCCAATGGCTCAGCAAACAGACTAATCAAAACTTGGTTTAAAAAAATTAAAAAAAAATAAATTAAAAAGCCAAAACCAGATACACTGGTGAAGCTCAGCAGTGGAAATTTAGTGCCACCAGCAACAGTAGTAAATCATGTTGCAGGTGCTTAATACAAATTGGTAACACCTTCTCCTTCCTCAGGGAGCGTTTGCGTTTCTCTACTTCTAACTCCAAGTTCTTGCTGGAGGTTTGGGGAAAGGGGAGGTGTTTGTTTTTAATTTACTGGGTAAAATGTTATGGGAAGTACTGCTTTAATCAAGTGACTTTCTTCACTTTTTTGGGATTTGGATTCATCCAAGTCTTGGATTTTTTATTTGTTTTTATTTAATTTTTGTTGGTGGATTTTTTCCATCCCATTGCAGGACTGGAGAACCTAGCTCTGTTTGCAGCATGCTCGCAGAGCAACACTTTGCACTGTCAGTTCACAGCAGTGCAAAGAATGTGTCAACCGGCCATTCTTTCCATCTGCTGGGAATTTTGGAAGCACCCTGTCTTACTGGTTAACTTTTCTTTTTGGATACCTGAGTCTCGTACCCCCTTGGATTTTATCAGTCTGTGTTTCTTACTGAAGCAGCAGAAGCTGATGCCTGTAGGTGGCCGTACTGGCTTCAGCGATCGCTGTTAAGTCCTGGCAGGAGTCACTGCGATACCTAGTGACAAAGAAGAAATTTGCCTTATGGTTGAACAGAACCTCTCCTTGCTAAATGTTCTCAATTTCTCTGCTCCTGGGGGATTTCCCTGATGTGCTGAAATAGTGCTGGGGAACCTCTGGGACTTGCCTTACCTGGTGCCTTTACGTGCGCAGCTGTCAGAGTTAACAGTCTTAACTGGGTGTGGGCAGGTGGATCGAAAGAAGAGCAAAATGGTGTGTGGGGGGGAGAGTGTATTATCTCTGTGAGCTTTTGCTCGGCTTTGAGTACAGCAACTTTATTTTTGGAGGTTGATCTAAGACAAGAAGAGTAACAGCATTACCTTCGTTGAATGTGCAGCCCTAACAATGTTTAAAAAAAAAAAAAAAAAAAAGATGAAGTGACTAATTTAATGTGCAAGTCATTGAGGAGAAGTGGGAAGTATAATCTTTTAATCTTTTTTTCTTTTTTAATAGCAGCCTTGCTGCGTAAGGGAGTTCTGTTATCCAGAGGCAGTTTCACGGTAGAATGAACAAGCAAAAGGCAAATGATCATAAACAAAGGAACGAACTTTGCTGCTCATTGTCAGTGTTTTATCCGGCTGTCAGTAGGTCTCTCCCAGCTAAGAGCTTGCATTTTCCCCAGAGGGCTTTCCCTTCACTGCCATCGTGCAATGATATCTGTTTCTTTGCCTTTGAAATGTACATTTCTTTCTGCAAAGATGAATTGTGGATCTGGAGTTCAGAAGAGGAGCAGAAGCAGATGAGAGATGGGCTTTGAGCCTTAATGCCCTGTTTAATCACAGGTGCTTTACCTCTCCAAGCGCTAACAGAAGCTGTGTGTTTGTGAAAAGTTCATAGGGTCGTGTGTGTTTGGGTGATGGAGGGGAGCCACCTTCAGAGGTTAGTCCAGATTTCGGTGCCCCGTGCTCAAGGGAATGGCACTGGGGGCTGGGGGTAAACAGACTTTTTCCGGAGAGCTCCCGTTCTTCTCTTACTTTCAAGGTCATTTTATTAAGTTTCCTCTGTATTCTAAGGGGTTGGTGATACCGCATTACAGAAATACTTTGGGGGATCTCCTGGTCCCTCCAGCTGTGAAGATGGGTGCAATTACCTGTTGGCCTTTTTGACACATGCTCTGTGTGGCAAAGGAAAACTGGTAGTCCTCTTTTTTTCTTTTTTTTGTCCCTTCTGCTCAGACATTTTTCTTTACTCACACTTCAGAGTATTTCAGAATTCCATAGTAGACATTTAATTACATCTATACTCCTGCTTGAAACAAAGTTAATACCTTAGTGTGAATCTCTTAACGCTGACTCAGAGGAGTGAGGGCGGGATGTCTGTCTTGGCTGAGGGATGAGGGGGGAAGTGTAGGCTTTGTTTAGGTAGCCCCAAAGCTGGGGTGGTTTCCAGGGTGGTGGATCCCTTCCCGGTGGCTTAACCTGAAACTTTTCGTGGTACGCCCTATTGATGGCATCTTAGTAGGAAAGAGATGGTGAGCTCGTGCCGTGGCTGAGTTCTTACTGACCTCTGCTCTGTTCTTTTAGGTGTTCTTTTCCTGCACGTGCAATGCTGCTGTTGATGGGACCCTGAGGAAAAAGGCTGAAAAATTCAAGGCTCACCTAACGAAGAAATTTAAATGGGACTTTGAGGCAGAGCCTGATGATTGCGCTCCTGTAGTGGTAGAACTTCCTGAGGGCGTGCAGGTGGACTAAGCACAATGGTCACTTCGAAGCAAACAGCTTTTTAAAATAACTCTTTCTCTACATCTTCTCCAACCTTGCCAGCTCCCCAAAGTCTGTTTCTGAAGCTGATTCCTCTTTCTGCTGTGGAGGCATTCCAGGAGGGTTCCTGACTTTGCGAGGAGACTGGAATTACTGGAGGAGTTTGAATATTGTCACACAGCTACTTTGGACAGCTTGTTCTTCCCCCTAACTCATGTGCAGCATCTCTTCGTTCTGTACCCAGCTAACCTCTAGGTCACCAGTCCCTTCTGTCCTCCTGGGCTGGTGGTGACGCCCTGATTGGAAAGCATCTGTGGTTTACACTTGAATCCTCTCCTGCTCCGATTTGATACCTCCTGAGTGAGAAGTATAAGCCCACGTGACTGGTCATTGCAGCTTTTGGCCACCTGAACCCAGGCTGTGAACTGAGAAGCTCTGCTCTTCATGGGCTGGTATTACAGGGGTGTAACCACAACTGTTTCAAAACTGTGTTGAGTAATCACAGATACTTGAGTAACTGTGATTTATTGCAGTGATGTGTTGTGGAGGAGGACTCAAAGCCACAGCAAAATTCCTCCCATGTCATACCCTAATACTGAGATATTTTATTCCTCCCATTCTGTTAAAGCCTTTTGTATTTACTGATGACTCTTTGCTTAGCCTAATATGAATGAAAGTTAACAGTTTGGTAACAAGAAATAGAATTATTGGACAGTAGTCACCCAGGTCTCAAAGAAGACAGGAAGCGTGAGATAAAAGGACAGGGTTCCACATGAACTGGATCCTCTGTTTTGTTATAAATGGAAATCTTACATATTTTCACTGGTGACAGTCTCCTTTTTCCCTGTTTCCCACAGGTAGGCTGTAAGAAAACTGGTGGTGCTCATTCAGAGCTGCACGGGGACTTAGTCCTACCACTCGCTTGTTACTTTGTTGGCTGTTAACTCCTTCAGGAGCTTGTCTGTGTGCATATCTAACAAGATAACACTGTTTGTTAGTCTTTTGTAGTTCAAAATAAATCTCAAGAGAGCCTTGCTACAGAGAACATCTGTACGAATGGTTTTTTAGTTATTTAGCCAAAGCTTATGGTACAGTGACACCACCCTCTCTCTCCTCGGGATGTCCAGTGTCCCCAGAAGTGACAACACGATGGTATCTGACATCCAGGGAGAACTCATAGCACAGCACGTTGTGGGAGGAAGGTATGTGATGAGGTGTTTCCAGATAATCAGGAGCTTACCCCAGCAATGAGCTGGCAGAAGCCCTGGTCTGCTGCTTGGTGCTAAAAACTCCCTTTCCTCAAGCGCGCAGAGCTCTGCGCTCCATTACTCTGTCAATGCACTCCATGGTGACCACAGGTCCTTAGGGGAAGTTACTCTGATTTCACAGGTGCTTTGCTGTTAAATTGTTCTTTCTGTGCTTTCTTGTCCTTAACAGCCTGAAATGTTTTGTACGGTGCTTTGTGCTCTCCTCTTGTCTTCTTGCTTTTTGTTTGCATCCACAGGCAGTGCTGGCTTTGCAGTTGCCAATCGGACAAATATTTTGCAGGGAACGGTCTCAGCTTCGATGAAAGTTGCCTTTTCGGTTTGTTGGCTCTTTGCAGCAACCTGATGACTGTTTGTGTTGCTTTGGAGCACAGCATCGCTCACTGGTATCAGTAGCTAAGGTAGGGTGATGGGTTTGCCCTTGGCTGGGGGCCAAACCACACCCCCACTCATGCAGTTCTGCCCCCCCCCCCCCCACCCCCCGCCTGAGGATGTGGGAGAAAGTTAAAGGGGTGAAGGGAAAAAAGGACTCATGGGTTGAGATAAGGACAATTTAATGACTAAACTACAATAATATGAAAATAATAGTGTATACAAATATACAAATGAGTGGCACACAGTGACACTGCCCCCCACCCGATGACCAAGGCTCAGCCTGTTCCCGGCTAA